>CM055103.1:375970-600015 GCA_029204225.1 Diphasiastrum complanatum
TGCAGAGCAAGGGCCTCCTTGACAAGCCCATTCTGTGCATATCCTGCAATCATCACATTCCACGAAACCACATCTCGTTCACTCATGTTGTTGAATAATTCACGGGCATACTTTGTGCATCCGCATTTTGCATACATATCAACAAGGTACTCCGTACAATCACATCCGACTCAACCCTCTCTTTATGATGTGCAAGTGCAGCTGCTTGCCCTGTTCCAGGGCTGCAATGCTGGCACATGCTTTTAGGAGAACAGCAAACGTGACATTGTTTGGCAGCACGGCATCCTGCTGCATTTGCTCATACAGAGCAAGGGCCTCCTTGCAAAGCCCATTCTGTGCATATCCTGCAATCATCAGAGTCCACAAAACCACATTTCGTTCGCTCATGTTGTTGAACAGTTCACGTGCGTCCTCTAGGCACCCGCATTTTGCATACATGTCAACAAGGGTGCTCCGTACAATCACATCCAACCCAAAGCCTCTCTTTATGATGTCAGAGTGGAGCTGCTTGCCCTGTTCCAGGGCTGCAATGCTGGCGCATGCTTTTAGGAGAACAACAAACGTGACGCGCTTGGCTGCACGCCTTCCCGCTGCATTTGCTCATACAGAGCAAGGGCCTCCTTCCCAAGCCCATTCTGTGCATATCCTGCAATCATCACATTCACGAAACCACATCTCGTTCCTTCATGTTGTTGAACAATTCACGGGCATCCTCTGTGCATCCACATTTTGCATACATGTCAACCAGGGTGTTCGCTACATCAAATCCGACTCAAAGCTGCTTTTTATGATGTCAGAGTGGAGCTGCTTGCCCTGCTCCAGGGCTGTAATGCGGGCACATACTTTTAGGACAACAACAATGCAACCTTGTCTGGTGGTATGCCTGTCTCTTGCATTTGCTGAAACAGATTAATAGCCTCCACACCTTGTCCGCTGTCAGCATATCCTGAGATGATAGCAGTCCACGAAAACACATTGCGCTGGGGCATTGCGCTGAATACTTTGTGTGCATCCGACACACTGCCACACTTGGAGTACATGTCAATAAGGTTGTTTGCTAAAAAAATATTTGAATCAAGTTTACTGTGGATTATAAGGGCATGCACTTGCTTGCCCTCCGCCAGGGCTTTCCGTCTGGCACACCCCTTCACAAGGCAAACATAGTCGCGGATTGGAGCCTTAGTTGTTTGCTGGACCATAAGCTTTACCATGTGTAGTGCCTCTTTTAATCGTCCCTCCTGACAGAGTTTACTCACCTTTTCACCATTGCAAAAGGAGGCGGGCACCCTGCATGATTCATATGATGATCATAAGGAAATTTGAACGAGTGTCGATTCTGAATGATCAATAACAAAGAAGGACAGGTAGTCTCAGACCCGAGCCTCCAGATCCAAACTCCACAGTCAGATTAAAACCATACCGTGATCTCCATTCACTGGATTGTATATGATCCAACGCCATAGTGGCAATCTTTGCTTTAACCCAGGAGGGGTTCAGCCAACTATCAACCCATAGGCCTTCGAGTGTACTTTTATGTTTAAAGTCCGGGGATTTGGACTTTTCTGCGTAACAGTACACATATCACAGACAGATGACTATCAGAATCAGCCTCATACACATAACCATAGCAGCATTTAGAACTTTTCAAGTCAAAGCTGACTAGCCAAAGCAACTGAAGCCTGAAGTCCAAACCACAGCCTAAGTTTACGAGTTATCTTCAACGGGCTTAAGATGGCTAACCACACCTTAGTAAATCTGTTGTCCCACCATTGCGATGGATCTGAGAAAAATTCCTGCCAGAGCCGCTCCATCCCAACTAATCTTCCTGCATGCTCTGAACCAGCATGCATCAGAACTTTGGCAGAACATGATCAAGGAATGTGGGTGTGGCTTTAAACATCTCTGGAAAATAATCTCTCACCTCAGCCAGCTAACGCTGCAAATACAAGTGAGTATGACAAATATAGAAACATACCAGGGACTACAGCTGTTAAAAAACCAGATTGCCCCTGTTTTTGACATTGTACAATGGCAGCTAGCTTGGAATGAACCCAAGGAGGATTGAACCGATTTTCAATCCATAATGCCTCCTTTCTGGTCTTATGTTTGAAGTCGGGAAATTTCGGATTTCTCTGAAAAGAGATACGAGCATGCAACCTCAGGAGCCACAGCTTCAAACAAAGAATGATAACAAATCTGGGAATAGAGTAGACGGCCTCGGATTTTTACAAGGGACTAGAATGATCACAGCTGTTGAAATTTGGAATAGAATAGTTTGCAATCATCAAAGACTTTGAACCACGAACTGCAACAAATTCTAATATAAGAAGCTACTGAGCTATTACACAAACATCTAAGCAGCCAAAGCACTAGCCCACTGTAGCGCTTGAATGAAGTGAAACATGAATGAATGAATGCCATGGGATACTGATACCAGCAGTTTCACCTTCTTATCACTCCTATTGTCCCACCACTGTGAAGGATCTGAGAAGAACTCCTCCCAAAGTTGTGTTGTTTTTGAAGATGCTTGGCCTGCATGACAGAACGAGATTAAGACTCTCCTAATGGGCTGGGGTTTAGGAGGTCGCGGAGACGCGAATTGAGTGTATTACAGGTGTGAAGATTGAGAGCGCATTGTTTTGAGTCGAGAGTAGCAAGCTTTGCTTGTAGCCAAGAGGGCCTAAACCTATCATTCATCCATAACGCCTTCCCGGTAGCCTTGTGTTTGAAATCGGGGCCTTCCGGACGTTCCTGTGAAACCAAGCGGGCATCAAGCCAAGCTCATGAGAGATATGATTTAAAGCATCCTTCCAAATTGAATGTCACTCACTCCATTTACCGTGCGTGTTAGGATTGCAAGCTGCATGCATTTATTCCAGAAACCAAAAGAAAGTAAAATTACCTTACCACCCATCCGGCAGTAAGGTCCAGCAGCATCTCACAACATAAATATCTCACAAAGTAGAGAGTCCTGAGTCTGTGTAGTTTGTATCTCACCTTATCAAACCTTTTGTCCCACCACTGTGAAGGATCGCAAAAAAACTGCTTCCAAAGCCCTTCTATTCTGGCTGCGTGCCCTGCGAGCCCATCCATACATAGCCAACCCATCAGCAGCAGCAGCAGCAGCACATCGAAACAAGAGAGTAACATAAACACACTCGGCCAGGGGAATTATTCCTGATTCTATCATACATAACAAATTTAAATTCACAAGAAGAAGAAGAGGAAGAGGTATCAAAACAGAGCAGAGCTAAACTCTCACGGTCCTCTTCCAAGCTACTTGTCATCTGAATTCCTGGGGCCATGGCCATCCGAAGACGACCGCTAGCAGGAGGAGGTAGAAGGGCAGTAGTTGAAGTGAGGGAAGAAGAAGGAAAAGACAAAAGGGTTAGAGATTGATAAGGAAGAGGAGAATGATCAAAACAGAAGACGAGGTGACAACAAACCCCAATTCCTCCTCCTCCTCCTATTGCCATTACTGTTGTTGCCATGCCTGCTCTGCTCTGCATTGGTTTGCTTTGCGTTTTTGCTTGGATTGGCTTCCAGGTTACAAACAAAAGAAGAAAGTGCAAAGCTGATCACAAAAAAGTGATCACAAAAGCGGGCATAACATGAGAATAATAATTTTAAAATAAAATTATTTTGATTTTGAAATATGTGCATTATGTTCATACCATTTTTTATGTACTTTCTATGCATTTTTCTTTTTCCTGTAAATAATCATGGGTCATGGTGTTCTAGATCCACAAATGATAGGCTACACCATATGAAATGATTCTCACACTTTTAGCCACCTCATTTCTGTCTGACTGGCATCACAGGCATACAAACATTCCTGGAGATACACCTTTTTCATAAGAACTTCTACTCTGAGCCACAGTCATATTTTCCCTTTGAAGTTCTTCACTTGCATCAAACAGGTCCATTCCTTCATATTGGGGTTTTGTCAAATCTCAACCGACGGGTTTTGTCAAATCTCAACCGACGAGTTTGTCAAATCTCAACCGACGGGTTTTGTGAAATCTCAACCGACGAATTCTGTTAGATCTCAACCGACGATTTATGTCAGATCTCAACCGACAAATTCTGTCAAATCTCAACCGATGGATTTTATCAGATCTCAACCGATGGATTTTTATCAACTCTCGACCGACACTTCTAGTTCAAAATTCAATGAACAGACACGTCCCATCGCTCCTGAACCCAGCCAACGGCGTCCATAAATGCCATCACCGCGATGCCATTCACACCTCAGCGAAGTGCGAATTCTGGAGCTCTTTGGCGACGATCTATTGGCGATTTTCTTGATCTCGTACACGATCTTGGTGCTCTCCATTTCTGTGCATCTGTCATCGCTTTCCCACCATTTCCACCACCAATCAGCCATCCTCATTTGTTTCCCATTGAGAGCGCCATCACAAACCATCTCCAAACCTAAGATCGCCAGTGGAAAACAAAATATTTGAAACTTTTCGCATGCTGAGGGGTAGTGTCACGCAAGCAATCATCACGCTTCCGTTACACTATTGAATATCACGTCATAATCATCAACACTTGTTATTCATCATCACCATACATTCGTTTCCACATAAACCTACCTGCCTTACATCTCCATCCCTGCCCACTATCTTCCATTAGAGGAGTTCTCAATATCAAAAAGACCCTTTGTAAAGATACTTTTATTTTTTTTCTTTAGTTTTGACCATCACCAAGCCCAATCAAAATGCACAGATTTGAAATCTACATAACGTAGTTCAAATCAACTAAAAAATAAAAATGCAATATAGAAAACTTTGACATTTGTGTCCGGGCAGCATGGACGTATCCCATTGGTTTCTTCTTCCTGTCCGACACGTGCTAATCTGCCCGACGTCAATATCTCAAGTTAAATTTACTTGTTGGAAAACAAAAATTTTGGAGTTTAAGACTACCCCGGGAGGTCAATCTATATCAGAAGTCTTAATACAACATGTATATATGCATTCAGAAATCAAAATACATGATATCAATCCTCATGATCATCAAAAATGTAATTGTAAGTATATCAAAACATATGCACTCTACAACAATCATAGGTGATTTTCTTTATTGATGCTCTTCAGATTATGATTTAAATGCTTCAACATTGTTTTTTTCTTTCAGATTTATATCCATCATGCATAAGTGAATGGGAGCCCGCACAATCACTTGCAGGAATATTAGATATGATTCACTCTGATGTTGGAAAGCTGCAATACAGAGGAAGAAGTCCAAGGGAACTTGCAAATTGTGGTATCTATTTTTATGAATCTTTATATATGCCACAAACAGATGGAAGTTTTGGCAAGCTCAAAGCAATTCCATTGCCTAGTTTTCAAAGTGATGAGTGGCCTATTCCTGACAGCATTGTTTCCGAATCCTTCAGATGCAAGCTACTAATTGATATTAGAAATGCTATGAAGATAAGCACAGGCTCGAAAATTGTTCACCTAAGTTGGTTTATCTCATTACATATATTTGTTGATTTTTTCTCGAGTGCTAGTGTTCGTAGGACAGCAACTTTATTTGTTTGCAAGGATTTATCATATGAGACTTTGTTAGATCTCATGGATCAAGGCTGGGATTGTAAAACAAATAATGACATAGAATGCAGGATTAAAAAGTCCTCAATGATCTTTCGTTATCATATCAAAAAGCAAATGCTCAGTCTCACATTTAGCTACCAGAGATACAAGAAAATTGAAGGTACATGGCTACCACTGGATCAAGACTTTGAAATAAATGGTCACACAAACCGAATGGAGATAAGCATTATCTACAATGAGGAATATTTGACTATGGTTGAGGTGGAAGAATATTGGAAGCTTGATTTTATCAGAACAGAGCTCATGCTATTACAAATCAATCTACCAACATATTTCAGATTTATCATCAACGGAAGACTCATAAGTACTTTATGTTTATTGCCATGTCAAAATAGAACAAAATAATAGACAATGTCATGATTTACAATTGCACATTCACTAATATTTGTCATGTCACAGATGCGAAAAAGACAGGAGCTGATAACGTGCTGCAAAGATCTACCTACAACAATCACCATTGTGGGAGAACAATAGTTTCAAATAAACTTTAGTAAAAATCTGTGTGTACACCCTTTCATTCAATAAATGAAAGCCCAAGTTGGGCATCTATACATGTATTTTGTGCTCCCAAATTCATAAACTGGAGCAGCATTTGATATATCAATGTATATTTTTCTATGAAGTCTATACATGTATTTTTGTTCTATGCTATCTATACTTTTTCTGATCTTAATTTAGTACTACTACATCATCCTTTGCACCATCATCAATAAAGGGAGGCTGAAGCCTTGCCCTAGCTAGTATACTCAAGATGATTTCTTGTCTGAATTTGTACACTTGGCTTGATGTGTACTTAGGAAGTGTAAACTGCAAAATAGAACATTCATGTATTAGTAATGGCTAAAAACATCAACAAAATAGAAAACTAATCATCATTCCAAAAATAAGAATAAACAAAATTTATTACCTTAGAAATATCAACATCTTCCTGAAGGTTGAACCACTCAAAAAATAACTTGGCATTGTATAACGTGTACCACCCACAGCTGAATGAATCATTTTGCTGTGGTGACTGCAAAATAATTCAGTGCAAAAGAAACCAATTATGAAACAGAATAAATTAGAATGAAACAATTACATTAGAATACTGATTTCAACATGCTATTAAGAAAGACAGAGTTGAATGAACACGCAACACGTGTCCAGTTGTCATTTCACACGTGTTCTGGTGTCACCTCGCACGTGCCAGTAGTTGTAGTCGAATCGAAAGTAGACACGTGTCCATTGATCGTTGACCGCACGTGCAAAAATTTAGTATAAATGACACGAAAATCGATTAATTTTTTACCTTTTTTCCGTTATCGAAATTCGCGGCATATCGCTCTTGTGCGCGCGCTTTGTTGACCGTTTGCACTCAACGACACCTACTTGCGCTCAAGTGCGATATTCGGTATCTCGTGTCGTACATATCTCTCTTGTGCGCCATCTTGATAGTTAGTTTTCTTTCTCGTCTCCCTCGTGCACAAGTGCGATATTCATTTTATTTCGATGGCCTCTTCCTCAGGATCCTCAAGAGATTCAGGATTGAGTTCATTTCTTAGTAAATTTGGGATTACTGAAAATCTGGACTACTTCCACAGCCTACTCAGGCCATATCTACATGTTTTCAGGACTGCACAACCAAATTCTGACGTTTTTTATCAACATTATGTTAGATTCAGAGATATACTTAGTAAACTTGTTTTCTCCATAGGTTCACTCCAGTACATGCATTATACTGATCTGGTTCACTTCTTCCCAGCTTTCAGACACAGACTGGATAGAATGTTCACCAAATTGTTTGATCTTTTCAAAAGCAGTTCACTGTGTCCTTATTGCAACAAGAAATGTCGATTGGTTGAATATCACAGTGGTTTCGTACTTTTCTTGTTAGTTCAGATCCCAAATGATGATGAAATTTATGTTGTTGACCCTCCCTTTTCATCATCCTCCATTCAGTCAGCTATTAAGGACATCAATCACTTTCTTATCGACACTCTTGATAAGAAAAGTGACTTTATAAGTATAAATATTGATTCTCTACGAGATTCTTTTATTGGCCAAAATACATCTGCTGATGAATCCAATCCTGCAGAGGATTCTAAATGTCTATTCAATTTGCCTGTATATTATATTAATGACGATGTATATTTTACTACTGCTGATTTATGTAAATTTTTTGACTATCGTGAAGACGAGATTCTATGTTTATTATCCGGCACAATTTCCGAATTCTCCGACTTCGTAGATTTTGAAACAGATGATCTTGTTGCTGGTATTGATTTTGATGATGGGGAGGAAATTATGACTGGTGAAGAATGCTTGACTAAGACTTTATCAAATATAACTGAGGATGGGCGAGGCAGACCATCCGATGAAGAATTCACGACATTTCAATCCCAGATGGGCTTCCCTCGTCCATCATTATTGCATTTCACGGATGATTCCAGTTCAGTATGTGGTCATTATATTGATTATCCTGATCTGGTTGCTACTGATGATGAAGAATGTGTAAGTGTTTAAACTTCCTTGCATTACGATATTTCTAATCACTGAATGTGTTTTTGCTAACAAATTTCCTATTGCATGATGCTCTCATAATAGATGGGTTTCAGACAACACACATCGTCTTTCTAGAGGAATAGTCACACTTGGCCACTATCTTAGGCATTTCCTGAAGAATGAGATCCGTATTGCTCATTCCAAGCTGAGCCCAGTCGGGGAGACTCTTATAATGGCAGTTAAAGCTTTATCATTTTACCTAGGAGGACATAAATTTGTAAAGACAAATAAGATCATTTTTGTCAAAAGATCTTATGTTTTGAGCATTTTAGGCTTTACTGATGGGAATGTTCCTTTAAGGAGCTCTCATTATTCATTGTATTCCACTTATATTGAGCTTAGTGGAAATAAGGATAATGCACATCTATTAGATGCATACGCCAGTAGAGAATTTCTTCATGACAATACTGTCATAGAATCTGACACAAGATCTGATGATGAATAGTTGACACTTTGTATTTTGGTATAATACAATCAATACATTTACATTGAGTATTTCTCCTTTCTTGTTCAATGAATTTGCAAAGCAATTCTAAACATGTCATGATTTGATGATAATGATGATCTTGTACTCAACAATCATCTAATTTTCTCTTCCTGTATGAACTTGCATGCTTTTCTAAACTTCTTGTATTGTGTGGACTTTGTCATATGTCGAATTTGAACTCTGCGGTAGAACCACTGAAACAATTGACAAATGTAGTTTCATTTTGGTTCCTCCATGTTGTGTATTTCAATGAAATGTTGCTCGTGCTTGCCAGTGTGACTTCTCCATCCCTTGTGATGACCATACACTCAAGCTTCCATATGTATTTGCAAAAAATGTTGTATGATCTCCTAGTATGTGCTGCATATGTCAAAATCATAATGTTAGTCTTATGTTTGGATCTAAATATATATGCAAATTTGAAAGCATATTAATAATTTAATACTAACCATGTAATGAGTGATGTGATCATCTCCCCATGCTTTTGATACTGCATTAACAAACTCGACACAAGTCCTTTGGACAGCTTTCTTATCAATATCAAAGTATTTTTCTTTTCTTAAAATAGCAATCATACTATCAAGATTTTTCCATACATCAACTTTTAGTACTCTGGTTTTGCCGTCTTTCTCGAAGTCCTGAGTAGCAGCAATAATATCTGTCCAGACTGAGTGTTGAATATTAGAAGCCCTACCAGTATGATTTGATAGGAAACGATGTGCTTTTGCTCCTCCTATGCTTGGCTTAGTTGGCATGTTCCCATTCTTTCCTGAAAGCTTTTCATCTTTTTGAATTTTGACATGTCTTTTATGGAGTCCTTCTTTTGATAAAACATCTTCTAATCGAGAGATAGCTTTCTTTGCTAATGATGCTGGCTTAGTATTCCAAGCAAAAATTATATGAAGATAAATGATCTTTTATACTAATCTAACTTCTGCATGAAGAGTGCAAACATGCACATTTTTTAAGGGGATAGGCAGCATAGGCTTCCGGTTTGGATCTGCATATTCTCTAGTAATTACTGTGCTCCTAGTTACATCTTTTGCCATTTTCATACAGTACAAACAAGGGTGTTTTAATGTAGCACCGTGAGAGACATTATACACACATTTTAATGTTTTCAAATCACCTGCTAAGTGCCATTCAACATTGAAGTCTCCAACTCCTGGAACATTGAGAAGTCCTCCATCCATATGGTCCTTGATGATCCTAGAATAAGATATCCTTGAGAATATCCATGATAATATATCATGATCCTCTTTTAGCACTTGTCCAAAAAAATTAATCGGACTTAATTTACAATGTATTAATACTATTCAATGAATGTAATGTAATAATGAGGCTAGTTACTTGAAACGCTGCCAACCACCATATATCATTTTTTGACTGGACACTGAATCTGAAATCTTCTTGGTTCTCTGTTTGTGATAGAGCACCATTTATGAGAGTTATACTAACCCTCTCCATCTTCTGCACTTTTACAATTTCTGACTCATCTAACTTAAGTACTATGATTATTTTGCCATTCACCTTTTCATAGGTTATATCATAGAATGTGACGATGTATCTCAGCAAGTAATTTAGATCAACAAATAAATTGTTTGATGAATTCTAGAATATCGATCAGTTTCATACACCTCCTCAATATGAAATGGAGTTCCAATGATCTTATGCATACCTATGTTTAATGTATCCCTCTCTTTCTTCAAGTGATATGTCCTAGGGATTAGGACTTTTCTAGTTTGAACTTGCTTAAAAGATTCTCTAATTAGTTTAAATATTGTTGCATATGCTTCTCTACTAATACCCGAAAAATCACAAGCACCCTGAACTATAGTCTTATCTAAAAATTTTTGAATGTCCACCATCAAAGACTCTGCTATTTTACACTTTACATTTGAAATCCTATTGCTCATCATGATATGCTCAGTGGATTTGCAAGTCAATATTGTGACCAATGACATTCTAGTGAAGCATTGTCTTTAATATTCCGAGGAGCTACTAATGCAGATTTGCAAAAAAAACAGATAGTTAACAGAATATCACCATAGCTAAAATTAAATCCAAATGTCATTGAAAAACTTACAAAAATCAGAATATGCTTACTTGAATGCACGGATCCTTCTATTTCGATAACCTCCTTTTGAAAGCATTTGAATATCCTTGCAACTTTTTCGCTTTCGCTTCTTACTTTCAGCCTTCTTCTTTGCCAAATCCACATCCCTCAATAATTGTAAGTTTTCAATACGAATAGACTGGAAGACTGATTGCATTTGTTCTAGTTCTGATTTGATATTGATTGTTATCTTCTGTAATGATTCATTATTTTTTTTAAGTTGTTCATTTTCTTCTAATGTCTTTTGGAGATGACAATCTCTATTCTGACAATAAGAGGATATCCGAATTAACTCACCTTCTAAAAAGTGAACTTTATTCATATAAAGTTGTTTTCCATGGTTCTGCAATCTTTCACAATATCCTAGTAATCCACTATGTCCATTGCATATCCATGTAACTAAATGAGTTATTGAAGAGAACGTGGGATGTGTCAAAGTGCTTGGATCTTGTGGATATAATGTTCCATCTATCCACAAATCCATGTTTTTTTTGTCCTTCTGCCCTGTAACGAGAACGATCCTTAATAGATATTTGAATTTTTTTGCCTCCTCTTCTCTGCAAAGGTGCCAAGTCAATAGGGATATCCACATGTAGATGATACAATGTCATCATCAAAAAAATAATAGAGTAATCAGTTGCATCAAAGTACTATGACCAAATTCTATGAAGCAAAGCAAAGTACTCATCTTTGATTATATTATATACTATGTACGATCAATCCAAACTCCATGCTTGTATGCTTGATTCAAATTTGGAAATGCCGCTCATTTTTTCATTCCAATAGGTAGTTGGCGCTCATATTTTCATTCCAAAGTGATGATGGCGTTCATAATTGGAGATGACACCCATATTTCCATTCTCTTGGAAGGAATGCATATGTAAACATGTTGCACTTTTTCCTGATTCGAATTTGGGGATGGTAGTCATATTCTAGATCTATTGAAAATATTGCCCTTTTCGTAACCAATGGAGGGAATATTTTTGAATTTAGTAAGTTATACTGCGAACTGTTAACAGTTTTTAACTGTGACTATAGACACTGTGGTTAGATCATTGGGAGTTGGGGAGGCCTTGGGAGTGGTGTGGGCAAGCAAATAAACAATATTGTTTTTTTTATTATGATATTTTTCTATATCCTACATGGCATTCCTTAAAGGGTCTTTTTGATATTGAGAACTCCTCTAATGACCTCTACAGCTCCTTCACAACCATATACCCCCACCTCCATTTTTCCAAACTTCTACTTTCCATCGTTCTTATCCCACCTCATTCTGTTCCAATCTTTTTATTTTGTTTGACACACATCCTCCACACCGTTCTATTCCCAACACCTCCGCTTTCACACATCTTCCCTTCCCAACCTCAATTCTTCACAGTTCTTTCCATTTGCACCCTAACTCCCTTCACACAGACTTCCTCTCACATCTCAACCGACACCTCCCTCTCACATCTCAACCGACGCCCTCTGCTCACATCTCAACCGACACCTCCCTCTCACATTCCAACCAATGCCCTCCGCTCAAATCTCAACCGACACCCTCCGCTCACATCTCAACCGACACCCTCCGCTCACATCTCAACCGACGCCCGTTCATCCTGTTTGCCTTCTCGACCGACACCTTTTTTTCAGAACCCTGTTTCCCAAATTTTTCAGCATGTCTATCAACCCTGCCTCCAGTTCTGATGACCCCGATGCCAATAAGCTCGACATCCAACTGTCCAAATTGGATATCACTGAAATGCAACACTGGTACCAATAGGCAGCATCCTTCTTTAAAGCCATTGAGTTCTAGATGTCTGTCTTGACGGGGTATCAAAGCCCGTACCTCGTGCACATGATATATGCCAACTACAATGCTACAACAAGGTCGTGCCAGCTAATAGTTCCTCCTGTGAGGAACTATGTTTATAACATATCATTTGCACCGGCCGACTTGCAACCTTCTGGGTTCCCACGAGGACCAAATGATGTCACCAGGACACTTCAAAAAATTGAGCAGACAGCATATTTCAAATTCATTGATCCCTCCATGGACAAGTGGAAGAACAAGAATGGGTACAGAGTTGAAGCAATCAATGACCCACAACTACAAGTGGCATGTGCGTACTTGACAAAGTGCACACAACGACCAAGAACCAAGTTGCAGAGAGTACCCATGTCCCTGTTTCATATAATGGCAGATTCACGACTACATGCCCAGAACCTCTATGATTGGGCACAGTTTGTTTCGAACTGCCTTCATGAGTGCCTTAAGAACAAGCAACTGATAACAACACTATATGACAATATCACTCTTCAACAAGTATAGAATGGTCCAAAGCTTCAACAACACCAGCAGCTTGCTGACAAGGCATGGGACATTCCCATCGAATCAAAAAAGTCCAAGCGTGCACGATCAAGGGCTACTTCGCCATCGGGATCCCAGCCTAAACGAGTAAACACTAGTATTCTCCCTCTGGCAAAGAAGCCCACAACTGGACCCACAAGTAGCCGCAACCTCCGAAGCTCAAGAGGCCGATACCTCCAAGGCCCAGTTGCCAGACACAAGGCAACAAAGGATGCAAAGAAAGCTTCAAGCTAGGAGCACATCTCCAGCGGGATCAATCTCAGATGGTTCTACTTCCGATGATGGAAGCTCATCCACGGCCTCACAACAACACTCGTCACCCTCACATGTCATCGACATGGGTGATGCAGCAATGACATCTACAGCAGCCCCAATTATGACACCATCACAATTTGTTGCTCAACCAGACAAAGTCACCACCCCACCCACATTGATTACCACGCCAACGCCACCAACATCACCACTGGCACAAGTTTTGAGGGGATAGGAGTGGGGATATCCAGTCCCCAAGACACGGAAGCGGCTCAACAACCACAAGACCAACAACCACAGGCCCAGCAAGTCCACACATTGGACACATCACAATATTTTAATGCTACGGACCTGATGGAAATAAGTGACGACAAGCCAGAGAAGGTGGAGCAGCCAGGAAGAAGTCTGACCCCTTCACTAACCACCACCACCACAACGGTTACTAAAATCATCCCTCCACTCCCTCCACCCCCACCTCCATCTTTAGCTCTAACACACCGTTTATTTTTTGGTGTAGCCTCACCATCCCACACTCCAGATCAGTACCCAACCCTCACTAACCCTGATAAGCTCACTGAAACAGCCAAGCGCTCAATAATTGGCCTATCCAAAATGCGCTACCATATGTATTGGTTGGTAAGCCAATATCAAATGCTCGAGAGCAAGGTCCAGCATCAAGACCAAGAAAAAGAGACAGTGGAAACCAGATCCGTGATGGCCGGGCAAAAGACCACTCTGGAAGAGGTCCAACAGCAACTGAAGCACCAGATGGTCCAAATCGACCAAGTACGGGACGGATCATCGGGTGCAATGACAGTCGATGCTCCTCTAGTCAAGCCCAAGGACATTCGATTCCAGGCCTCAGCCATCTGGATGAAAAAGTACGTATGCCTGATCCAAGAACGAGAGGCCAAGAAGAAAAATTTTGAAAATACTGTGGCCAAGCAAGAGAAGATCATCTTGGAGTCCCAGAAGTCGCTGGAAGACTTAACGAAGGCCCTACAACAAGTCTTGGACAAGGTGAACCAATTGTGGGACATGGCGTGCAAGAAGACCATGAGATGATGGCCCGGCTATACTACAGAGCGGCCTTCATGTCGTCACGATATGTGACCATGGTGGAAGACTGGCAAGAAATGGGCTTTGTGGAAAAGATAAGAGAATACCTAGGGCCTCTCAACTTCGAAAGTAAGCTCTGCTTCCAAGTGTTTGAAGCCCTGGGGCGAAAGATGAGCGAGAGAAAGCAAACGGCACGATGGTGAGGCAAGCAGGACTCGCAAGTTCTCAAGAGGGCTAAAATGTAGTGGCAAATTGAGAGACTTCCAATTTTGAGGAATAAGTGTTGTGGATGATAAGCACCTGGTTTTAAGGAAGCGAATGAAGATCCACGCTTTTCCAAGTGCCAAGCGGAAAGACATCACCGGTATTGCAGTGGGTCCTGCAACATATTAGGGGTGGATAATGTTAGCAGATTTCAAAGAATTCCCAGATGCCGAGCCAAGCTGAAGACACAAAATATCTCTCACCCATGACCGAGGAGGTCTCAGAAGGAGGAGAGCAGAAGAAGCTGAGAGCCGAGCATGAGAGCCGAGAAATTACTAGCTAAGGTGACAACGAATTATCTATGTGAGCCTACATGGTGTATCCCAGAGAAGGAACAACCATGTAGGAGCTAGTCATATTTCCTAGGCTTTGTAAATAAAGGTAGACCCCCCTTAAATAATTTAGAGTGAGCCACCTTTTGATGGTGACCTTTAGTGCAAGGGCAAAATCCACATGTAATAATCTAGTTCTTGTCTATTTCTGATTAGATAAAAAGTTTGTAGAACTGCTCCCTGATCCAGAAATGTTACATACCTACGTAACTAGCAGTACTTCAGACCCCTATTAGTCCATTTAGTGTTGGGGACTAAATGGCAAGGTACCCTTAGGATTAAGAGTATGTGCTCTTAGATAAGGACAAGCAAGTGACTATACCTTAGTTGGAGGTATGGAGTCACGTGACCCTTGGATAAAGGGTACCCTTAGTATTAAGGGCATGTGTCTTAGATTAAGGTACTAGTGTCCTTGGTTAAGGGCAGGTAGGTGTCTATACCTTGGATGGAGGTATGGAACCTAGAGAGGTGTTAGAAAGTCATTGGATGACTATTTTTCTAAACCTTGGGCCTCAACCTTGAACCATATCACTTTATTGGTCTAGGACCAAAGTATACTTGCACAACTTGGGAAATGGGACCTAGTAGGAGGGCGCCCTTCTAAAGTGGCCATTGAGTTCCCAACTCCCACAAGAAAGGCATTCAAAGAGTCATAGGTTATGGAAGGAGTCTCTTGACATTCCATAAACCTATGGAGGCTCTTGGAGATTCTTTAACTCCCCTAGGCTTCTCTCTCTCTCATTGGATGAGCATGGAACTCCATAGTGCATTGGAGGGGTCCATGGGCCATCTATATGAGGGTAGTAGGGCACCCATTGTGGAGGAGAGATCTCTCTTGTTTGCTTTACTTATGCTCTAGTGTTGCTACTAGTGTGTAGAGTGCTTTCTTGTGGTAAATGCCTCTAATTTGTTCTTCAAAAAATAAGTAGCAGTCTATCGTGAAAAATCATCGATGAAAATAAGAAAATATAGTGTTTTCCCTGTGGTAGCAGTCTGCATCGGGCCACAAATGTCAATGTGCACAAGGTCCAGCAAATTTCTAGGAGTGTGAACTAAGTCAGAAATGAATGGACTTCTAGCATGCTTGTTGATAATAAAACTTTTGCATGGAGAATTCGATTTGCTGATTTGAGGCAGATCTTTTACTAAACTAAGGCAGAAATGAATGGACTTCTAGCATGCTTGTTGATAATAAAACTTTTGCATGGGGAATTCGATTTGCTGATTTGAGACAGATCTTTTACTAAACTTTGTGTTGACATTTGTTGAATATTATTGAAATTGAGATGGCCTAATCTGAGATGCCATAGCATATCAGTTGATTCAGACGTAGTGGTGTAAAGAGCTTGACTTTAGAAGAGTAGTAATGGTTGAGTTTGTATAAATTGCCACTTCTTCTTCCGAAAGCTAGAGCTTTCCGAGACTTGTCAGAGATTGTGCAGGCATTTGTGTCAAATTCGACCCTCTGACCTAAATCAATGATTTTGCTAACTGAGAGCAGATTCTTGATCAGATTTGGAATGTGGAGAACGTTGGACAACAACTTGACTTCACCATTCTGAAATTCAACCTTGACTGTTCCTTCACCCTGGATTGTGTGAGATGAGTTGCCTCCAAGTTGCACAACTCAAGAGTGGGTGTATAATTCGTAGTCCTTGAATCAGTCTTTGTGGTGAGTCATGTGTTGTGTTGCTCCAGAGTCAAGATACCAAGAAGTGATATCCTGTTGTTCTTCGACCTTGGTCATAAAAGCTGCTTCATCTTCCTCTTGTTGATGGGTCGAAAAACTGGTTGAAGCACTATGTGCTTGTTGCTGGTACTATTTCTTCTTTTCATTATTATATTTCAAAGTTTTGCAGTCCTTGATTTCATGTCCAGTTTTCTTGTAGTATTCGCAGAATAGTTTCTGCTTTGGTTGGAAGGATGAAGAGTTCAAATTCGACCCAGAGTCAAAATTCGACCCAGAGCTAAAATTCAACCCAAAGCTAAAATTCGACCCAGAGCCAAAATTCAACCCTGAGCCAAAATTTGACCTTGGCTCCATATTGCTCTTTTTTTTGGATCTGAACTTTTTATTTTTGAATATAGTGCTTGTGGATCCGATTTCGAGCCTAAGGAGGAAGTTGATATTCTGATTTCTTCTTGTAGAAGTAATGAGATTACTCTTGATAGAGTTAGATGCCTTTGGATCGAAACTGCCATGACCCAATTTTCATAGGTTTCAGGCAGACTCGATAATAGAGTCACAATGACATCGGAGTCTTGTATCTCTAAGCTAGTTGTAGTCATTTACTACATGATATTTTGGAAAGTGCTGAGATGACTCGAAACAATTACTATGGTGAATGTTAGGTCACATAAATATGCTTCAATATAGAATACTCGAGCATGTTCTGCAAGCCCTTGGGTGGAAACATGTCTAACAAGATCAAAGCTTTGAGGTGTAATGAGGTGGTGAATATATATCCAACAAATTTTATGAATTTTGTGAGAAAGAAGACATCAAAAGGGAGTTCTCTTGTGCCTATTTCCCTTCCCAAAATGGGGTGGCCGAGAGGAAGAATAGATCCTTGTGTGTGCGCCAAAGCACTTCGAATTGAAGCATCTTTGCCGAAAGATTTTTTGGAGAGAAGATATATCTACATTTGATTTCTTATCCTAGTCATCCATAAGCTCAGCTAGTATACTTTTCGATAAATTTTTACAAACAAACATAGTTCTTGTTTTGTGTACATCGACCCTTGAAAAAGAATCCACAAACATATTAAAAAAAACAAACCAACTTAATCGGATTGTTTTTGAGCCAATACTTGTGAAAGATTTCTCCTAGTTTTATTATTCTGGTCATATTTGTATATTTGGCACTTGAGGCCAATTTTTATATTAGACTTAGTTTGACTTTTTAAAGTTATATTAGTCTAAAAGCATTTGAATAAACACTTTTGGAAAGTGTGGGAAACTATAGAAGTTGATTTTTAGTAGACTCAAACTTGCATATAATCTATAGGCAACTTGTGGCTTTGAGCAATCAAGTTGTTGCTTTTCACTACATCATGTAATAACTTCATTTTTAACAAATCTATATCATATTAAACTTATCATGTTACAAAGTCATTTGCAAACTCACCGTTCAATGAAATCACATTTTGACAATCACTTGTGAAGTAATAATCAACCCAACATAGACTATTTTCTTTCTCATGTTTTTGTGTACGATGTAAAACGTTACTAATCGATAAAATTGTGATATAATCTTTCAAGTTTTAACATCCTCTCTATGAAGAATTGCCAAAAATTGGCAAATCTAGCTTGATCAAAAACCATGTAGAATAGTGTAAATTGTGTACACAAGTGGGTCCCACACATGTGAGGCCATGATGCCACGTGAGAAACCCATCCTAATGTATGTTAGGTCAAGTCAAGAGAGTTGGTCATGTCTATTTGGTGATCATCCCTACTTTATAGGACCTACACCTAAGTTTAAGGTGAAAATTTGACCAACTAGCTACCTACCAAGCATAACTCTAGGAAATAGACTAGGGTTTCATTTTAGGTCAAGGAGAGTGAGTTAACTTCCTTATTACATGCTGGAAATCCACCTAACTTCAAGAAGGAAGTCGAATTTGCTATGTATCCCCTCTCTCCATAGTGAGAAGATAGAAAATTTTTGGAGCTCATTGGCAATCTCAAGCTAGTTCACTATGTACATTGAGTTTTTGTGATCCAAATGAAACCAAATCAATTTCTACTTGTTTCTCAGGTTGAAGTCCGTACTACAGCCTATATTACACATGTGTGGGCTCGGATTTCAATGTTTATCAATGCTTTTGATTGTTAATGCTTGTTGTTTGTCAAATTGCCAATCTAGATCAACTTTTTTGTGTCTAGTTTTTTGATAGATTGTTAAGCAAGCATCCTATCACTCTTGTGGATCTTTTGTAGATCCATTTATGGTCCTAAAGTACAGTACTTTCACATGGTATCAGAGCCAAGTACAAGAGCATAAGCCATTGATCTAATGCAAATCCATTTTTAGCAAGTTTTGGTGCTAAAAACTAGTATTGAGAGGGCAAGCTAGAATCTTGATTTTGGTGAGGAGATTTGATCCCAAACTTGGTAGGGGTCCAAATCCGTACTGTCCACATGTGTGGGCACATCTGAACCTGCATTTAATGCATGGTATTCATTTGATTCAAAAAAATTCAATTTGTGAGCTATTGGTGTAATTTTGGTGGAGATCCTAGGATAATCTACCAAGATCATTTGCCATTGATTAGATTTGAATTTGTTTCATGGAATCTAATTAATCTAGGCTGAGTTCAAGTCCTATTAAGGTTAAAAACAGGTCTTGAAAGTACACCAAGAAGGAAGAAAGAGATTAAGTCATTTTTTTGTCCAAAAATAGCCAAATTTGGCAAGATTTGATTGTAAGTAGATTTCACATCATCTTATCTTCATTCCAACTTTGTGAGGGAGTGTTAGAACTGAGATTATAAGTCCATTTGTTGGATTAGAAATCTAATTTGAGTGAAAAACTACAAGAGAGAGACCTTAGTGAGTTTCTAGAGACAATCAAATCCATTGTATGAAAGAAGTTTTCACTTCATCTTATCTTCATTCCAGCTTTGTGAGGGAGTGATAGAACTGTGATTATAAGTCCATTTGTTGGATTAGAAATCAAATTTGAGTGAAACACTGCAAGTGTGAGACCTTTGTGAGTTTCAAGTCAATCAAATCTATTTCTTGTTTGTAGAAGTCACTAGTAAGATGGGATCTGCTGGAGCATACCTTCTAGAAGCTAGTGAGAGGTTGAATTCTACAAATTATGCTATTTGGAAGGTTAGAATGGAGTCACTCTTAGTGCTCCAAGACCTTTATGAGTTCTTGATTGAAGATGAAGATGAACCTCTAGGTGCACAGGAGTTAGCTAGATACAAGAAGAGATCTAGGCTTGCACTTCATTGTGTGAAGATGAATGTGAGCAATGATTTGTTGAGAGAAGTATCAGCTTGTACTAATGCTAAAGAGGCTTGGGAGTCTTTAAAATCAATCTATGAGTCTAGCAACACTTCTAGAGTTCTTATGCTTAGAAATCAAATTTTGCAAAGCATGAGGAGAAGTGAGGAGAGTGCACAAGATTATGTACTTAGAATCAAGTCTCTAAATAGGGAGTTGGCTTCCATTGGAGAGAAGATTCATGATGGAGAGCTTGTACAAATTGTCCTTAATGGTCTAGGAGATGACTTTGCAAATTTGGTCCAAAGTTTTGCCATCCAAGACACTTTGCCAACTATAGAAAAAACTTCACAGTGTATTAGTGGCTGAAGAGTGTAGGATGCTCCATGCAAAATCTAGGATGAGTTCCTTGTCATTGCAGGATGGTGATGAGAAAGCCAATTTCTCATTCAAGGGCAAAAAGAAGATCAATGGAAAGAAGAAGCATCCAAAGGAGGCCAAAGAAGAGGATGATGCATCAAGCTCAAAGGACAAGTAAAAGCATAAATGCTTCTTTTGTGGAAGGAAGGGGCATTATGCATCTGAATGCTACAAGAGGCTAAGAGCACGTGTGGAGGAGGACAAACAAGGAAACCTTGCAAAGGAGGAGGAGGAAGATGAAGTAGATGTATTCTTGATGGCATCTACATCCTCACCAACAAGCAATGGCAATTCAAGAGACAATTGGTGGATCGACAGTGGGGCTAGCTCCCACATGTCTTGTGAAAAAGACTCAGTGCTGCTAAAAATTTTGTCTTTACTGCAAATGATGAAGAGTGTAGGATAGATGGTGTTGGCACCATCTCTTTGTGTCTAGATTCCTCAAAATGCATGGATCTAGAAAATGTCCTTTATGTACCATCAATCACCAAGAATATGCTTAGTGTTGGTCTACTCTTAGAAAGTGGTTTGGATGTCCACTTTAAGCATGGTGTTTGCTTCATCTTGAAGAATGATATTTGCATTGCAAAGGGATTTAAACATGGAAGATTGTTTAAGTTGGAAGCTAGTGTTGCTTTTGAAAGAATGAGCTTGGCAAAGGAGGAGATCTTGGCAAAGTGTGATCTTGCTTGCATTGAGGAGGAGCATCAAAAGGAGGAAGATCTTGAGGATCAGCCTCAAAGCATGAGAGTTCCAAAGAAGTCCTCAATGACAATGGCCGAGTCATCAAATTGCATGCAAATTGTCCATTCAAGTGTGCATCTTGCAAGGGTGGTGAGCATTGGAGAGGCTACTATCTTTGAATACTTTTTAGAAAGTAGTAGTAGACATGAGGTGACTTGTTTCTTATCTTTAAGATCCATGGTGTTTATTACTTTGTATGACAAGACAATGAAATGGGATGCTTTTAAATCTACATTTGTTGTTGATAAAGCAATTTCATTGGATAACTATTTTTGTAATAGTTTGAATAGAGTCATAAAAGATGAAACATCATTTGCTTTGGAAATCTTTGTGTCCACATGCTTTGTGCATGATCATTCCAATGTAAGGACCAAAGATTGTCCTATTTCAATGATAGGAATAATGGTAGTGTTTTGCTCTTCAAGTAGAGATTGTAGAATCTACTTGTTTTCAACCAAAGAATTTGTCAATGGTGGAAATGTGATCTTTCAAGAGTGGAAGATCTGTAAACTTGAAGAAGCACCTTTGGATCAACACCTTAAAAAATTCATTGATGTTTTGGAGTCAAGTCAAGTGGAGGATCAAGCTCAAGACCCGAGGACTCCAAGAAGAACCTTGAGTATCAAGATGGAGCCATCAAGGCTCAATCATATGGATCAAGCAAGGCAAGTTGTCTTTGGCAACATTATTTATGCACTTAAAACTTTAATTGACGTATCTTCAAGTGCACAAAATGCCTTGGAATCGATGGCTTGGCATGATGTTTAGTTTTGAAGTGTGCTACATGTATATAGACACATTTATGGAACATCTTGTAAGGGATCCTCTAAGAGGTGGTGAAAGATCCTTCATGGACATCATTCTCTATTGGAGTCTCAAAAGTTCCTTGTTTGTAGCTGGATTTTTTAGATACTTCCAAAAGCATTCATTCATCTAGCAAGAGAGTTGTAGATAGATCAAGCTAAATTTGAGGAGGAGTGTGAAGAATTGCCAAAAATTGGCAAATCTAGCTTGATCAAAAACCATGTAGAATAGTGTAAATTGTGTACACAAGTGGGTCCCACACATGTGAGGCCATGATGCCACGTGGGAAACCCATCCTAATGTATGTTAGGTCAAGTCAAGAGAGTTGGTCATGTCTATTTGGTGGTCATCCCTACTTTATAGGACCTACACCTAAGTTTAAGGTGAAAATTTGACCAACTAGCTACCTACCAAGCATAACTCTAGGAAATAGACTAGGGTTTCATTTAGGTCAAGGAAAGTGAGTTAACTTCCTTATTACATGCTGGAAATCCACCTAACTTCAAGAAGGAAGTCGAATTTGCTATGTATCCCCTCTCTCCATAGTGAGAAGATAGAAAATTTTTGGAGCTCATTGGCAATCTCAAGCTAGTTCACTATGTACATTGAGTTTTTGTGATCCAAATGAAACCAAATCAATTTCTACTTGTTTCTCAGGTTGAAGTCCGTACTACAGCCTGTATTACACATGTGTGGGCTCGGATTTCAATGTTTATCAATGCTTTTGATTGTTAATGCTTGTTGTTTGTCAAATTGCCAATCTAGATCAACTTTTTTGTGTCTAGTTTTTTTAAAGATTGTTAAGCAAGCATCCTATCACTCTTGTGGATCTTTTGTAGATCCATTTATGGTCCTAAAGTACAGTACTTTCACACTCTCAAACAACATCAACTAAAACCATGTTGAACAATTTTAAACATCCCCTCAAACAAAATCAACTAAAACCATGTTGAGCAAAAACTATCAATCTAATTTGTTGTAACTTTTAACTATCTATTCAAAACTACCAATATCAATTTTTTATTTATACAAGAAGCACCTGGTCACCTAAGTGTAGATCTTTATTGCCTAGGTGACGGTCATGCCAGGCTTTTTGGCGTCGTTTGTTAACTAGTTGTGCGTGGTAAGATATTAGTCTCGTCTCGCATAACTGGGTTAACGTAAATAGCCTGGTTTTGACTTGTTGTTCGATTGCAGCTTTTTCACAGAGATCTGTTGAAAAGGCTTCCATGACTCTTAGCGACGGTACTAAAAATTCTACAGGCATTACCGCCTCTTGAGTGGCTTTCTTCCGGGTAGTGCAGTAAGCCCGGATAGCTGAAAAAAGTTTTGTTTCTTAATTAGAGCGACTGGTTTCAACTATCTTGGTCAAAATTTTACATATTGTCTTGTTAGTTGATTCAACCTGGCCATTACATCGAGGATAGTACGGTGTACTTTTTCTGTGAACGACAAGGTGATGACGTAGGAGGTTATCAATGACAGCATTTAAAAAATGTGTGCCGCGATCACTAATGAGCTCTATGGACAGCCAAAACGTGTAATAATATTTTCGTAAAGAAAACGCGCGACTGTTTTTGCGTTGGCATCCTTCGTTGCTCGAGCCTCAACCCACTTAGTGGCGTAATCTGTGGCTATGAGGATGTAACGAGCTTGGGTATGTTTTGTGGCTGGACTGATTGGTCCAACAAAGTCAATTTCCCACTTATGGAAGGCTTCACCTTCTATAATGAGAGTCAGTGACGTGAAGTCTACTTTGGTATTTTTCTTTGCCCATTGACAGACATCACACGCTTTAATGACAACAAACCCTTAAACAAAGATGGCCAACACAATCCTACTCAAAGGATAATCTTAGCTGTGGCTTTAGCAGAAAAGTGGCTGCTGCCAATGCCTTCATGAGCCTGAGATATGATAGGTCGTATCTCAGATTCATGAGCACATCGTCGAATTATACCGTCAACGTCCCGTTTGTAAAGTTGTCCTGCTATTAACTGAAAGGACGTTGCTTTTAACAAGAATTTTCTTTTTGCCATCGTAATCAGGCCTTCTTTGATTCTGCCTGTTGTTAGGAACTGAGTGATCTCCTCAACCCATAATGGTGTAGCATCAATCTGAAAAAGGCATGCATCAGGGAGATCATCGTTGACTGGTGCAGTTGCGTTTTTGGCACTCGGTAGTCGGGAAAGGTGATCCGCCATGAAATGTTGGGTCCCTTTCCGAATGACTACGCGGAAATTAAATTCCTCTAGTATCAACAGCCATCGAGCTATCGTCCTGTTTTACAGGATTTATTAACGATATATAATAGGGCACAACAACAAAATGCGCGATTTTGACACAAGGTTCTGATGGATTCAAAAAAATTTCATAATCCGTCGGAATCCGACACACAAAAAAAAAATTGCCGGAAAAAAATAATTGCCAGAATTTTTTTTTTTTACAGACATTGGATTCCGACGACCAATAAAAATGTCGGAATCCGACATCCCATTTCGGAGACTGCAACTTTTTACATGGATGACGTCACCTGCCCGTGCCAGAAAAAAAGAGCGCAAAGCGGATGTCGGATTTCGACTGATAATACAGATGTCGGAAATCGACGTCTGCGACCGAATTCTCAAAGCCGCGTCATTTTTCTAGGGTTTTCTTATTTTTTATTCTTGCAGGAGATTGTTGGAGATCGGATTTTGGCGCTTCTTCTCAACTCTATTAATTCCATTTGTCTCATTCCAAGTACGATTCTTTTGTTTTGTTATGTGCAACTAAGATTTATTTCTTTGTAACTTTTTCTTGTACACTATCTTCCTTGTATTGCATATTTTGTGTAGTTAAACACAAATATGTGTCTTAGTGATTTATGATCATGAGCGAATGAGAGAGGAAGAGAAGGATGTGTGTGAGAGACATGAGAGAGAGCAAGAAAATATAGATAGAAGAGTTTGATTTAATATTATGTTCTTTGTAAATTTTAGGGTTTAGATTTAATGTTATGTTCTTTGTGAAATAGTGTGAGACTGAGAGCTCTTGAGGTTTGAATGAAGATCATAACCAGCTCCACCATCAAAGATGTAGAGCTATCACTTTTTCTCACTGATTGATCCAGTATGGCTATCTTGTTGCTACTCCCTATCGAGCCATGAAGGGTAATCCATCGTTGCCTGATACACGTAAAATGAGATATCAGCTAGAGAAAGCTAGTCAAGCGTGCTCGGTATGATGGGATTTATGTTGAAAATCAGAACTCAAAATGAACTTTGAAGAGTGCCATTGACTCACTAGCTCCATTGGAAGCTTGAGATATCTTGGGTATGGTGTGTTTAATTATCTCTGCTCTCTGAGTTAGAACCCAGTTTTCCTTGCAAGATTTTTGGAGAGCTGGCCTACCATCGTTGCTACATGAGTGAGGCATCATATGCACTTAGAAATAGGTATGGCTTTATCTATTTTCAGTTCATTTCATCTGTCATTTTTCGTAATCATTTATTTTTCGTATGCACTTCGAATTCCTGTCGATTGGTGTATGTTTGGTTTTTGCCACGGTTTTCTTTTTGTCACGTGGACATCGGATTCCGATGGTCTGGCCATGTGGATGTCGAAATCCGATGTCCACGTGGCAGAAAAAAAGAAAAGTGATGTCCACGTGGCAGGAAAAGAAAATTTCATTTTTTTTTCCATGTGGACATCGGATTATGATGGCCTCGCCATGTGGACCTCGGAATCCGACGTCCACGTGGCAGATTTTTTTTTTTTCATGTTTTTTTCCACGTGGATTCCGACATCCACGTGGCCAGGCCATCGAAATCTAACGTCCACATGGCATGTTCTCCGGTTTGTTTTTACCGACCGGTGGCCAGTTTGGGCTTGGCGTCGGATTCCGACGGATTTTAAATGCGACGCATTTTTCGACGCCCACATCGATTCAAAAAAAAATTAAAACGTGATTTCACGTCGAAAATCCCGTCGGAAATCGCGGCAATTCTTGTAGTAGGGCTTGATGGTCTGTGTAGAATGCAAAGGTCTGGCCTAATAAATAATGTCTTAGTTGTTGTACAACATAGACCATCGCCAATGCTTCTCTCTCAGTGGTTGTATAGTTTACTTCAGCAGGCACCAATTGCCTGCTCAAGAAACGTATGGAGAAGTCTTTGCCATACTTGTCCAGTTGTGCAAGAAAACCTCCAATGGCATACTTACTTGCGTCAATATGCACATGGAATTCTTTCGTGTAATCTGGCGAGCGGAGTATGGGAGCCATCATGAGGGCTGTTTTCAATTCCTCAAAGGCTTTAAATCGTTCGTCGATCCAGTGAGGATCTACCACAACTAAATAAACGAGACGTGCCTTGCCGGCATAGTCGATTATAAAGATGCGATAATAATTGATATGATCGAGGAAGACATATACTTCCTTCACTGTTGCAGGTAAGGGCATTTCGACTATAACCTTGATTTTTGACGAGTCGATAGAAATACCGTCTTTTGATATTATATGCACAGGTACGACCCCATGGGTAACCCATATTTGGCATTTATTAGAGTTTAGTGAAATTCCAAATCTACGACAGTGAATGAAGATTTTCTCCAGTGCGTCAAGGTGCATAGCTGCAGAGGAGTGTACACCCAGATCGTCGAGATAAATCTCCACAATCCGGTGTAACAGGTCTTGGAAGGCCAGTTGCATGACCCTCTGGAACGTTGAAGGGGCGTTGCATAAGCCAAAAGGCCTAACGTTATAAGCATAAACCCCGTTCTCTGTTGAAAAGGCCATTTTATGTTTATCTTCAGGGGCTATTTGAACAAAGAAATAACCGCTGAATCCATCCAAGAAGCTGAAAGCTTTAGCTCCTTCCATTTCCTCTAATATTTGGGTCGTTAAAGACAAGGAAAAATGGTCTTTCTTCGTAACCGCATTAAGGTTTAGATCGACACAAATACGAAGCTTGTCGTTTTTCTTGGGTACAACCACAATGGGTGATACCCAATCAGTATGTTGAACTTCATAAATGAAGCCAGCATCCAACAATTTCTTAATATCTTCATCATTCATCTCACGATAGACAGAGTTAGTTCGGTAAGGTCTAGTCCTAACAAGCTTTGCATTGTCTTCTAAAGGAATCCTATGGATGACTATTTTAGGTGGGATTCCTTTCATTTCTGTATAATTCCATGCAAATACATCCCTGTATTGGCGGAGTAATGTTTCCAGATCAGAAAGTTGGGTTGATGACAAATGTGCACCAACATGAACTATTTGATCTATCTCCTCGTCAGGATCTTTAAGGTTAGTGGAATTGTTTTAGCAGGTCCTTCAAAGGAGTCGAAACTTGGTGTAGGTTCCCGATGTGGCTGTGGTAACTGGATAACAACGTCATCCAGTGTAAAATCTTTGAACTTCTGTGGAAGATCAAAAGGTGGGTCGACAAATTTTTTGAAAACTTTGGGAATCATCTGTGATAATTCTCTACCGGACGTGGAAGCTTGGTCGGATTGTTTGAGTTCTGTCTCCTTAGTCAAGGGCTTTATCGGCTGTTTAAGCTTCTCACGCATCTGTTTTTGATGCTCGGTTAATTTTGTATCAATAATTTTATTATGTTGTAACCGAGGTTTTTGTGGTTTTTGAGTGGGCGGTGTTGTTGCCTCACTGATCATGTCTTCATCGATTATATGCCAGACTTCGTCGGGATACCTGTCCCATGTATACACTTTGGATTTGGGTCTATACGCTTGTGTGTTGGGTACCTTGGATGTCAGGTGGACGTGAGCCAACGGTCCTGGTGTCTTGATCTCCTTAGAAATTGAATTTGGTGGATAAGGTTGTGCATCTAGATAGAGGGATACATGTTCATCCGTCATTTCTACATCATCCATGAAAAGAATACCTTCTTCCGAAACATGGGCGGTAGAGACACTAGGTTCTCCTGGGCACCAAGCTATAGGAATCGGGTCAATCATCATAAGTGGGATGATGGGTGTGTCAATGTCTGTAGAAGAAGGGAGAATATCCACATCTTTTGTAGCTGTTTTGATATGACATCGATTGGAATTAGCACAGTCTACAGTCCACAGTGGCTAGTGTGTGACCCCAATCGATTGGAATTAGCACAGTCCACAGTCCACAGTGGCTAGTGTGTGACCCCAATTGATTATGTCCGTGGATCTCGTATAGTGGCCCTTTGGTTTGGATCGGGACACTATATGATTCGTCATATATTGTGGATGACCAATTATCATATACCTTGGTGGGCTTGACATGGCCTGTTGAGTCAACGTAACTCGGTTATTGTGGTTACCAAAGGTAATTTTGCTACACTTCCAATCTTGGACAACACCTGCCATCTGGAGCCAGGGTGTACCAAGAAGGAGTTTATATGTATTGGCATCTTCTGGTAAATCTAAGATGACACAATCTATCACAAATTTGACACCTGCTATTCGAACTTTTATATTTGATAAATGACCAGCAGGGTTGGTAACTCGTTGATCAGCCATACGGAGTTTATATCGTGGTTGATCAAGGGTATGGAAGCCCCATGACCTTGCCAAGGACAAAGCCATTATATTAACGCCTGATCCGCTATCTAGGATAGCAGATACCATAGGATAATCTTTATAGGACAAAGGTAAGGTGATGCTAGTCCCCTCAACAATACCTAAATTCAGCAGATTAATAGGAATCTGGGGAATTTCAGGAATCTCTTCTATTTTCCTCTGTGATCAGGAATAGTAGGCAGCTGAAAACTTCGATGGATATAACGTTGAAGCCCAATGAAGGATTTTATTGCGCTATGGAACGGCATGGTGAGTTGAGCTTGCAGGAGGTCAGAAAATACTTCAAGTCCCTATAGGGATGGCTCCTTTTTAGGGATTTGAGATGATAACAGACTTTCTGTATGTTCTTCTGCTCGCAAAAATTCATCTCGGAATTCATTGTATTGCCTTTGTTCCACTTTTGGGTCTAGGTAGTCTTTTGGTAATGTGGAAGCCGACAAATGGCTTCCATGTGGGTCAGCTGATTTTTCATGGTGCTGTTGTTGTTCTTGTTGTTGGCGTTGTGCTCTAGTTAGAACTCTAACAGGTTCGGATGATATATGACGTGTTGGAAGAATCTTGTTAGGTTGTTTAGGACGATCCTTAAAGCTGTATTTGCGAACACAGTCTAGACATTCCGCATGGTATTGATTTTTAACTTTACAGTCAGCCATGAAATGCCCTGTTTCACCACAAATAAAGCAGCGGTTGTTCATGGGTCCAGTGGCAATAGCGTAACATCTTGGATGGCTAGCTGTGCTTTCTAGTGGTGTAGAATACTCATCTCGTTTCTCATGAGTTGTCGGTCTGATCTCCATCTGTTGTTGGTGTTGCTGGTTAAGCAACTCCATCTGTGTTTTC
This sequence comes from Diphasiastrum complanatum, assembly GCA_029204225.1. Lineage (NCBI taxonomy): Eukaryota > Viridiplantae > Streptophyta > Lycopodiopsida > Lycopodiales > Lycopodiaceae > Diphasiastrum > Diphasiastrum complanatum. The sequence goes on from CM055103.1 coordinate 405,312, forward strand.
CACAGCTGTTCTTGAGTTTCGTCATTTGGTCGAGCTTCTTGGACAGCACGATGTGCTCTCCGTTCACGTGGTTCATCGACATCTGAGCCCTCGTCTTCCTCTCGAATGGCATCAGACATGGCTTGTTTAAATGATGTGTATTCATCATTGGAGCAAAGTTCATGTCGTATCCATCGTGGAAGTCCAACGAGGAACCAAATTATGAGCATGGACTCAGTGGGTTGCTCTTGTACCTGACTTTTTAATCTTTTAAATCGTTCAATATAGTCACATACTTTCTCATCTTTCGTCATTTTGATGTTACTTAGCTTGACAAAAGGACTTTTTATCAAGCGAAATGGCTTGAAGCGTTTGATAAAGGCCTCCTTCAAGAGTGACCAGTCACATTTATCTTCACGATCAAGGTTAAAAAACCATTCTCGTGCTCGATCGATCATGGCCATCGAGAAGGGCTAAACCATGGCATCTGGTGATGTCTCGCCATAGACATCACATGCATTCTCAAAGACTTGAAGAAGTCTTTGAGGATCAGTGTTACCATCGTACTTAGGTAAGTCTAGCTTTGGGATACGTTTTTTAGTATGTGAAACATTATTTGCAAAAGCTCCATTTGAGCTCGTCTGTGATACTCTGAGTCATCTCTGTGCAATCTGTCTCTGGGTGGCAGCCTCTATCTCCCTCGCAAACTTTGACTAGCCATCATCTGAAAGGGGGCATGAAGCGGGAGTGTTGGGTGGGGCACGTGGACCATCCTCTACAAAGTCGATCGTCTTGTCTAAATCATATGTGGGCTCATCATCAGAGGAGGGCAATGGAATGTCAGTAGGAAGGGGGGTGGTCTCCTCGGTGTCAGCATCATCCTCAGGATCACCCCACAGAGCACGTCGAGCAGCATCATTTGGATCAACCTCTGGCTCTGTCTCATGATCGGCCGATGCGACCAAGCACTCATCGGGATTGACTTGCACAAGTCAATCATTCGTGAGAATAGCCAAAGCAACTGTGAAGGCGTTGAACTGAATGTCTTAAACTAATACGAAAGCAAACGATAGAGCATAGACATATACCTGCAAGAGTAGGGAGCCTACGCCTCCTGCCCTCATGTTGTCCGTGATGCGTCGAACCACCCCGATGTTGGTGTTGCAGTACACCAAGTCATTGCAGCGCTCAGTCATCAGACGGTTCCTTCTGTTCCTGTGAACAAGGTTGAACGCTGACCAGTTCTGCTTGCACACACAAGCAGAACAGTCTTGCATTAATTGGCAACCACTCGAGTGTGTACCGACCTCGTAGAGACAATGCGAAAACTGGTTGGATGAATGAGATTAGATAACATACCTGTGAAAGGACTTGGAACGCGAGCGTCCTCAAGTCCGGTTGTCCAACGTTGTAGCTCTCCCACCATGATATAGACAAGAGCCTGTTCTCTAGGACACGTGCAAGGTCCTTGTCGAATAGCCCCAGATAGTGCCTACAATTGAGCAGCGATGTGCGTAAGTACACTTGAGCCCGCGCAGGAAAATTGAATGAATGACAACAACGTACGACAGAGCAAGAGTTTATCTGTAATTGAGACTCTACTCCTCGAGCCTGCTGTGGATGCCAGTGTTGCTATTGAGGAGGTGGATGTATGAGAACCAGTCCGCACGCAGCTCTGCATCGTCGTATTGCCTCTCGCTCTAAAATAGCAAATGCAGTATGTGGGCCACACTGTGAATGGGCCGATGAAACTTATCCCATCGTCGCCGCCACAACCGCCTAATACACTCCAACCTGTGGACCATACCATGTGGAGGCGACAATTACACGATTGCGTGTTGTGACAGCAAGATGAAACAGAGTGTGAATGGAAGGAAAGATGGTGAGACAGAAAAAGTTATATCTGGCAGGGTCCAGTTCAAAACGCTGGAGAGACTCGCCTATGCGGTCCATGAACTCATATATGAGGCCCATCATGCACCCCTCACGATCAACGAGCCTCAGAACAGAGTAGATGGGATGCATGACATCCATCAACTGTTGCATATCCACCCAGAAAGGCTCCATGAAGAGGATCTCGTGGAAGGCCAAGCCCTCTGGGGTCATGGACAGGTCCATGGCGATGAACTCTGCAGAAGTAGCCATGCGCCGCAAATCACCCTTGAGCTTGTGTAGCCGCTCAAGAATGATGAACTGGAAGGCGAAGCCAGTGCGAGCGGGCTTTTTAAGTCGAGCCTACATAAACAAACGGAATGAGAGGCACACATAGAATGAGCGAAAAAATAAGAAGCATGTTGAACGGGCCAACAAATAAAGTAGCATCTTACTTGTTGAATGTGTGGAAAAGGGCAGTGGTGCGGTGCTTGCATGTGACAAAGTCCACAACCGCAAGTGCCCTCGTGAGAATCTCACTGACCCAAGGCAGGCGCCCAATGGAATGCAGGAGGAGGTTCAGTGAGTGTGCGGCACATGGAGTCCACACAATGGAGGGGTACTCTGCCATAAGAAGCTCCCCCATACCACATTAGTTGGACGCATTGTCCGTCACAACCTTTTGCGATCAGTTCATACGATCAATTCACAGCTTGGAAGCACATTGCAATCAATTGAAAACTACGCAAAACTTTTGTATCAACACTAAGAAGTAAATGACCAAGCAACTAATGAAAGTAAATTTACCTGGACAACGCGGTGTGGCCCGAGCTCCTCTATCACTATGCAAATGATGTCGTAAATGTACTTGGCCATATGCATTCTCCCTGCCTCGGAGGCATCGATGCTACGCAGGAATATGGAACCGTAATAACTAGAAACAGTCACATTGATGAGTGGACGTTTACGATGATAAGTCCAACCATCAGCCATGATGGAGCAGCCATATCTATCCCAAGCCTCCTGCAGTACGGCTAGTCTCTCTCTGATGCATGCAACTTGCTCCTAGAGTAAAGGGCTGCATAGTGCGTTGGCTGTGGGTAATGTATAGCCGGGCCCGCAGACTGCAACTTTCGAGATAGCCTCTCGATGATGCCATGATAAAGGGGAGGTTCAGATCATAGAACATTTGTGCTATGATCCTGGTGGCCTCTCTGTGCTGCCCCTCTCTGAAAGGTCCCGACATGGACATCTGTCTCGTGCCTTAGGATGTGGATGGCTGGGAGGATGTGGATGGACAATGCAGATTTGGAGGTGGTGGCATAGGTGTAAGTGCAGAAGCGGAGGATGTGGATAGACCGTGCAGATCTGAAGGTGATGGCACAGGCGTAGGTGTAGCAATGGAGGTTGAGGATCCATGGGGAATACTGGTGGAGGGGGTGGGGATGGCTGTGGCGGAGGCGATGGCGGGTGCGGATGCGGCGGTGGGAGTGGGGGCAGTGGCGGTGGATGCACCAGTGGAAACAGAGTTCGCAGCATCTGTGGACGGCTCGTCGGGCTCAGCACCTGGCTCAGCATATGCCTCAAGAATGCGAGCCCTCTCCGCAAAGGGGATGACCATACAAATGCAGATCCCGTAGTGCCCTCCCGTGGGTCGGACTCGCAATCTCCCCCAAATGTGCTCAAATCCGAGAGGCGTTCCCTGTGAACTGCTTTCGACAAAAAAGGGCGACGCCACTTTTGGTCGGGCATCACCTCCACCTCATCCCAAATGGGACGGGCGGCCATCTCTCTCTCTCTCTCTCTCTCTCTCTCTCTCTCTCTCTCTCTCTCTCTCTCTCTCTCTCTCTCTCTCTCTCTCTCTCTCTCTCTCTCTCTCTCTCTCTCTCTCTCTCTCTCTCTCTCTCTCTCTCTCTCTCTCTACCCTAAACTCACACACACACACACCATGTCTCGTACACGCGTGCACGTGCACACACACACACACAAATTCTCTCTCTCTCTCTCTCTCTCTCTCTCTCTCTCTCTCTCTCTCTCTCTCTCTCTCTCTCTCACACACACACACACACACACACCCACACACTTTGTCTCTTCCTCTCTCTCTCTCACACACAAATCACCACACACACACACACAAATGCATACACAAATCAACTAACACACACACACCCCCCCCCATAACCCATCGAAATGCACACTCTCTCTCTTTCTTCCTCACTCATTCTCTCTCTCTATCCCGCTCTCTTTCTCTCTCTCAATTTCTTGGGCTTCTGCAGACTGTTCCACTGCCCGCGAGCCCTTCTGGTTTTTAATTAAAAAATGTGTCGCGTGCGTACACACACACACACATCCTCTCTCTCTCTCTCTCTCTCTCTCACACTCTCTGTCTCTTCCTCTCTCTCTCTCACACACAAATCACCACACACACACACACAAATGCATACACAAATCAACTAACACACACACACACACACACACACCCCCATAACCCACCGAAATGCACACACTCTCTCTCTCCCTCACTCATTCTCTCTCTATCCAGCTCTCTTTCTCTCCTCTCTCAATTTCTTGGGCTTCTGCAGATTGTTCCACTACCCGTGAGCCCTTTTGGTTTTTTTTTTTAATTAAAAAAATGCGTCCAGGGCCCGACCGCATCCAGAAAATTTTTTAAAAAAACAATTGAGACACGTCCGACCCCACATAACGGGGTCGGATGCGTCCGAGTTTGGGCGTCGGACGCAGACGCCAAAAGGCTACATCCACCCCGGACCCTCATGTCTTAATTATACTAATATACAGTATATAATTTGAAATGTAAAAACAACAAACATAGGCTAAGCATAGGAGAGAGAGGATTTACTGTTGTTTTGTGGACTTTAGGAAAGTCTTTGATTTTGTTCCTCGCTCATTGCTCATCCAGAGACTCCGAGACCTTGGCTTGTCCACTGACATCATTCTTGATGTGATGGCTCTTTATGAGTGTGTCCTAGGATGTTTTCGGCATAGAAATGATATTTTCGATCACATTTGGAGCACTATTAGGGTGAAGTAGAGTTGCTCTCTCTCACCAGTCCTCTTTGGCCTATATATTGATGTGTTGGAGAGAGTCATTACACAGTGCGGTGGTGCTAGTTGTAGGCTTGGGGACATCTTGATTGCTATCCTTATTTATGCCAATGATTTGGTACTGGTCTCACCGACCAGAGAGGGTCTATAGCGACAGTTGGACTGTTTATATGAGTTTTGCACCAGATGGAGCCTAGAGGTGAACATTGGGAAGACCAAGGTTATGGTCTTCAACACTTCTCGAGCATTCATACAGAGACAGGAGCTTACTTTTGATGGACAGATTCTAGAGGTGGTCCCTTCCTATACATACATGGGGATCCTTTTCTCGGGTCCTACTTCTAGCATGAGACAGGTCGCTACCACTCGACAGGGGAAGGGACATGCCTCCCTAATTCAGCTAGAGCAATTTTATTTCCAAATGTCCATTCAGGATGCTCGTAGTAAGTGTTGTCTCTTTGACACCATTGTCACCCCTACAACTTTATATGCGACAAAGGCATGTTGTATAGGTCTCCCCTCTTCAAATTGGGCCAGCCTTTCACGATTACAGACCACCATGCTAGCTTGGTTGATTCGAGCGAAGCCCTCTATTCCACATGAGATTCTCCTGGCCGAGTTTGTAGTTCCTCCTATACAGATCGCGGTAGCTCTTCAACTCATTACCTATATTTAGAGAGTACAAACATTGTCAGAGATAGATGATACATACAAATTGCATTATCCTCCTCACAGTGTCTTCGTGATCAGGGCTAAAGAATATCATGGTTCTCTCAGATATTTCACTTCCTGCTTGAGTCATTTGGTATCTCCATCATAGAGCTTCCTTCAGGTACCCACCAATACATCAGACTGATTTCTCTATCGAGCATACTTAGAGCGTACTTGGACCAGTCAGCTAAGGGTTAAGCCAGCTTTCTGTCGGACCCATTTTTTGGAGCTGGACACATCAAGGACCCTAGTCATACCACACTACTTGGATTCGGGACTCTCACATGGCCTCAAATTTACACTAGGACAACTCAAGGTGTCTTCTCATCAGCTAGCTATCGAGATTGGGAGATTCCACGGTATTCCCAGAGAGGAGCGGATTTGCCAGTTATGCTCTCTAGATGAGGTGGAGTCTGAGGAGCATTTCATCTTTAGATGCCTTGTATACTAGGAGATCAGGGAGAGATAACATTTCTTGTTTCAAGACATGCCTATCATTCTACACTCTCTCATAGCCTATGAGGACCCACGGTGTGTTGTCCTAATGGTACGTGAGATGTTCATATTACGGAGAGATCTATAAGGGACATCCCAACATTTCACCTCTCAACCATTGATTACTTATCTTTTTACTAGGCGGAGATCACGAGACTCAGGGCCTGAGGATGATGATTATGACAATGATGAGGATGATAGTAGTTTACGTGCTCATAGAGATTAGAGCCAGTGTACTTTACACCAACATGTTACTGCCAGGCAATGTTTCATGGGTCCGTTTCGAATGTCGTTTGTGTTTTTATGGATTTTTTGGGGTTTAGAGATGTTGTTGAAAGACTAGATACATCCAGTTTCATGAGAATGCTCTCGAGAATGCAATTTCAAGAGGAGAAACTATGTATGGTCACTTTTGTTAATCAAAAAAATTTGCATTTTTTTAATAGGCGTTTCGAACGTAAGAAACGCACTTCAAACGGGTGTTTGAAACGCATTTCTTTATTCGAAATGAATTTTGATGAAACATTGCTGCCAGGATCACCATACACTCCACACAGAGATGTACTATTACACGTGCTCATCCTCATAGACGACGCTAGCAGGATCCAATGCTTTCTCATGTTGTGGCTCGCATTACATCTTTCTACAGCATCAACACAGACTTGACATATTGACGTGGATACATTTGATTGTTATGTCTATTTTAGTTTGTAATAGATGTTTTCTTTTTACAGCTTCAGAGACGCTTTATGTGCTTCCATGGTTATCACATACATGACATGTACCTCATTAGTCTTATATGCCTTTTGGCATGGAAAAGACATTAATAAAGCTCTCTCTCTCTCTCTCTCTCTCTCTCTCTCTCTCTCTCTCTCTCTCTCTCTCTCTCTCTCTCTCTCTCTCTCTCTCTCTCTCTCTCTCTCTCTCTCTCTCTCTCTCTCTCTCTCTCTCTCTCTCTCTCTCTCTCTCTCTCTCTCTCTCTCTCTCTCTCTCTCTCTCTCTCTCGCACGCGCGCGCGTGTGCACACACACACACAAACATGTTTAGGAAGATATCTTCTATGTCAATTACAATTCTAAAGAATTTCCAGGAAATTTAAGATGGAACTATCATCTCTAATCATCAATCAATATGGTTGCCAATCCTCCAGAAAGCCATGAAAAACTAGATCATCATCAATATGGAAATAAGATCATCAACACCCTATTGAGTAGCAACTCCAACCTCATTATTGCTCTAAGGATAGCCTATTCTATGATGAGCTTTCAATTGATCTATGTTAGCTTCTTCTATCAACAAATTTAGGAATATGCATTGAATGCCAACATATTACATGAATTAGACTACTCTTTACATTATTGGAAGGCATTTAATTGATTGTTAACATCAATATTCTAAAGAGTTCATCTCTTGAATGCTTGGAGTGGGGAAAATAAATTTGGCCTTTTAGAACTCTCTCATGTCAGTCTTTTGTGATGAACAATTGGTCTTTCTACGTTTACTAGTAGTGGCTCAAACACATTATGAAGTGATGACTAGGAGGGTGAGTTCATCTTGCTATGGTGAGCAATTGGTTTTGTTGCGATTGCCATCCAATGCAGTGGCTCAAAGTGTGCCCAAATAAATGTACCCCAAGCTAGATTTATGATCTACGAGTGTCATGCAATGATTAATACAGATCCTTCGGGCCTTCAACGATAAATGATGCTCTAATAAGGCTGCGAAAGGATTGGAAAAGATACAAAGTACAGAACCAAATATGTAGCATTCTAGCAATTTAAGGTGAACACTGATGGAAGGACTATCTATAGGAATGCAATTGATGTAGCACTAAGGGAGATAGATGCCAACAAACTGGAACGATGAGAATACACAAGGCGAATGCTATGTGTAGGGATCAAGAACACAATACCACAACAATTGTGAACAAGTCGAACCTATAACCCAGCAGACTTGTCTCCCTAATAGTACTTATAAAAGTACTTCCAAGAAGTATGGTCTATGATGCATGTTCACAATTGTGCCAGCTGCCCAATAGTAGAGCACAGAGCACTTTGTCCATTTGTGCAATTTGCTCTTTATGGCTATGTTGAATGTAGTTAGGTTAAGACAATTGAAACTCGCTTGTCATTTGTACAATTTGCTCTTGATAGCTATGAATGATAGGATGTAATGTTTTCAATTTGGAGATAGTGAGAGGATGATAGTAAATCTTTTCGGTTTCGTATTGAAAGTATGTTCCTTGGCAACTTTTCAGCTACTGTTTAGGGTAATTATGATTGTAGTGATCATGATTGCATCTTAACTTGTGTCTGTGTTGTCTTATTGCACTACATGCTAAACCGGCGGCTTGGAACAATGAGGTGCGTTTTCTAAACTAGGACAGTGGGCTGATAACCCTCCGTTCTTTGAACGGCAGATTGGGCTCAATAACAAGCCCAAGTCCTCCGGTTTGCACAACTTTCAATGTGTAGTGGGCAAGGGCTGACAACTATCCACTACATTTCAGGTGCCAACAAGGCAAACCAAAACAACATGTGTAATAAAAAAAATTGCTTTGAGCCACATGTGTAATAAATAAAATAATACTTTCAAATTTGGACATTTCCAAAGTTGGCCCAAATTTAACATAAATAATAAATTTAATCCATGCAAGTGCAAGCTGGTAGTGGATAGGGAATGACTCATCAACCTTACATCCAACTATGGCCCTAACGTGAAAAAATACCCAGAGAATTGAAAAAGATAAACTCTAGATATGGTGACAAAGGGTCGAGAGGAGCATGTGACAAAAGAAACATCATAATTGTGCCTTCTTTGTCAACCAAGAGGATGATAGGATCATTATCAACCTCATATATAAGAATGTAGGGAGAAAGAGGACTGTCCTAAAAGTTTGAGATCATTTAATGACATTACCCTTGGATTGTTGACTCGATGCAACACGAACTTGGAACAACAACCACATGAGAACGTCACCCTCGCTTAATCTTATGCAATTCCATATTAAGGGAAGAAGGGGGTAATGAGTGTTGTGGGTATTTCATGTATACAAATAAATAAGTGGGTCCCACCACTTAAAATATTGTTGGCCAAGCCTTGCCTAGTGGGCCCCGCCACAGTACAGTAGAATAATAAGTGTGAGGGCACCGACTTCCTGCATGTATAAGACCGACCCAGCACAAGTAGCAAGTTGTAATTCCTAGGAATAAGAGACTAGGGGCTTAAAACTCTAAAATGACATTAGAGGTCCTAAGTCAAGTTGCAAATAAAAAAGCTAAAAGGGTCCAACTTAAAACTCACATGAATCATGTGAGTGCCCTTGTGCTTTCTTAGCACCAATAGATTTAAGTTGTGTTTATTTTAAAGGCTTGGATTAGAATCCTTGTCCCAATGAGGTGGCCAATGAGAGTAAAGGAGGCTCACCTCTAAAATCTATCAGAGGGAGTCATTTCCTTTGTATTGTATCATCTTACATTCTCATTCTAAGAAAACTCTCTTGGTTTCTCCATCTCCATCTCTCTCTCTCTCTCCTCTCTCTCTCTCTCTCTCTCTCTCTCTCTCTCTCTCTCTCTCTCTCTCTCTCTCTCTCTCTCTTCTCCCTCTCTCCGTACGTTGGGATAGAATAGCTTTGGGTAGGCGCTCGAGGCCCCAAAGCCTTTCTCAACCTAGGCATTCTCTCTCTCTCCCTCTCTCCACTCTCTTTCTCCTCTCTCTCCTCTCCCTCTCTCTTCTTGCTATGCAGGTGGAGGCAAGGTTGCCGCTCCCAGCGATGGACCCCTATGCTACACCGATGACACAACAATGAGAAACTCATAAGAAGCCATGGGTTGAAATGTTGGTCATATAAACAAGTTGGATGGAATTGGGTGGGTGTGAATGGGTTTCCAAATAGGGGATGGGATGGTTAAGCACCTAGGCTCCATAGTTTCGTGTCTAGATCTTTTTTTTTCTCTTCACACTACCATAATTGTCACTGAGAAGCCCATAGTTGTTTTCCATTTTGTCAATTAACTATTGATACAATTTATGTTGCTCTTGACAGAGCCTCAAGCCTCTTCTCAAACTGATGGAGAATGACAAGAGTTGTGATGTCCTAGATGGCATAGTTACAAAAAAAGCAAGATTGGAAGTAAACAAGATATCAGATCCAAAACTCGAGGATGTAGCCACAATTTTTATGGACAATTGTGATAAATGATGTGGGTTGATCATGAAAACTGCAACAACATCCACGGAGATAGAAGTGCCACAGAGGCACTATTTCCACCCAGACGTGAAGAAGGCCAAAGAAAAGCCACCTCCACCTGCAAAACCCACTGTGATTTTAGGGAAGTACACAACATTGGAGAGTAGATATGCAAAATTAGATGCATATAAGGAAAAAATAATGCGTCAAAACGAAATACTCCAGATAGAAAACAAAAGGTTGAGAGGGGACCTGGATAGACTTCGAAATGTCAAACTTGACCTGGAAGGAGAAAGAGACAAAAAGGAGTGGTACAAAGATGCGCTACACCTTGAAAGGCAAGTAGCTATGCACCAAAGAGAAGAAATACAGAATCTAAAAAAGAAGTTAGAAGAGGAAGAAAAAATAAATTCAAAAAATTTGAGGGCTAAGTTGTTACTTTTGCCAACCAACACAAAAGCTTCTTTCATTAGCAAGTCCCAGAGCTTTGAAGCATATTAAACGAACATCCTGTACATACCCTCATTGGTACCACCTATGTCCGATGCAGTGTATCGAAGAAGGGCCTCTTGTTCTTACCAGACAAATCCTTTGTTGGGTTGGCCTATTATTGAGGGAGACTTTTCAAGCTTTGATGCAACATGCCATGCTCTGGAAAATTTCAGTGAATCTTCTAAAAGCAGTGCATGTGAGTGCGTTAGGTTGGCCGGGTTCTATGCAAGCTATCTTCGACTGTGGTTCAAAAGACCCCTAGGCAAGAAAAATAGGCCCAAATTGCAGTTGGATTGGTTCAATTCCAATTTTCCTATACCAAAAGGCCAAGACTTTTTGCTATACATAAAGATACGAGACTCTTCATCTACGGAAAAGAGGGTCTTTGGAGAGATGAGCATGGCCGGTTTCCTTGAACAAGTTGATCCTATTTTTTTTTATAGCACGGATGGCTATATTGAAATGATCGATATTTGTGGAGATTTCGTTGAATCTACATTAAAGCAGGCATGAGTGATAGTTTTTATATGATTGTCATCATTGTATGATGTACTTTTAGGGCACCATCTTTTTGACGTGTTTTCACCTAATCATGATGCTAAGACAATTGACTAGTATATCACATACGTACTCATGACTCTGTGAATTTTTATGTGCCTGCAGTAAATTTTGTGTACGGTTCTTACCAAATTTAAGTTGATTGGTCGATATTAATACTTTATTGTTGTCTGCATCTTATTGAACATACTTCATGACATGCCCTTATTAATTTTTTTTTAACAATGTACAATGATATTCGAGGATTCGTCCGACACCAGCTTTACATCAGAAGAATCTTCGTATGCCTTGAATATCTTTCCCAATGGATCTGATATTGAAGTGCAGTACTTTGAATGTTATGAGAATGCTGATGACGAAGAATTCTTCGATGCGTGCGACACTGAAGCGGATGTTTCATATGAAGAAATTAACGTTGCAGACACGAACTCGAAAGAGTCTAACGATTCGAGTGAAGAATTTGAAGAAGAATCTGGTAACAAGAACCAGGTTAGTGGAATTGCCACATGGGCTCCACATGGGCAGCCTTCTTGCTTATTTAAGGGCCCCCCTCTCTTATGAGGGAGTTTTTGATTGTATTTTCAAGTTCTCTTGAGCTAATAAAGAGGATCCTCCACGAGTTCTTGAAAATCACTAAGCTCCTTGTTCATGGCAATGATCTTGAGTGATATTTCTATGAGCATGCTTGATTCCTTGCTTGTGGATTAACTAGGTTCTTGTTTCTTGTTCTTGCTTAGTTATGGATTAGCTTCAGTTCTTGCTTGTGGAATCTTGTAGAAATCAGCATTCAAGTAAACTATAGAGGCTAGAAATGTGGTGTAAATCTTGCATAGTTTTGATATTCTAGTTCTTGATGTTCTTGGATAATCTAGGCATCAAGTAGAAGCTCCATCCTCTTAAAACATAAATGAATTTGCAAGATCTATACCACATTATTGGCTACAAATTTCTTGGATGCTTGCAACCTACATTAATCCACAAGAAAACATGAAATCTAATCCACAACTAGGAAAGCAAGAAAACTAATCCACTCTAAATCCACAACCACACACAATATGAATGGAAGGGCATGATCATAGGGGCATCACTCAAGAAAACCATCATGATCAAGGAGCTCAATGGATGCATCTAACTCATGGAGGCTCTTCTCATTTTAGCATGGAGTTGATACAAGACACAAAAAGCTCCTCTACACAAAGAGGGATTCTCTTAAATAAGCAAGAGAGCTTCTTAGGTGGCATCCTAGTGGAATTTTCACATTTCACAAACTACAAGTGGAATATTGCTCTCCACTAGAGGTCACCATCAAAAGGTGGCTCACTCTACTTTCTTTAAGAGGGGTATACTTGCATTTAGTACATTTTCTTAGAAATACTAGTTCCTACATGGTCATTCCATCTTCCAAGATTCACCATGAGGCTTACACAGTTATGGCTTGTTATTACTAACTAGCATTTCTCGGCTCTCATACTCGGCTCTCAGTCTTCATTCGTCTCGTCTTCTCAGAGACCTCCTCGGTCTAAGGTGAGAGGTGCTCTTGTTGCTATATTCGAGTATCTTGGGAATTCTCAGAATCAGCCAACATCATCCCACCCCTAATGTGTTGCAAGATCCATTGCAACTCATATTGGATGATGCCGCTCCGCTTTTCATTGGCATCTTCGATCGTCACTTGAAAAAGTGTAGATCCTCATTCGCTTACATAAAACCAAGTACAAATTGTCGCAATTGGATTAGAATGTCTTATTGCTGTAATGGATTGACATTCTCAAAATTTGGAGAGCTCTCAACAGCTTCACAACTCTGCATGCATGAGTGCTTTCCATGTGTCTCTTTGTTTAGTCACTTGTATCTACCATTGACGGTTTCATCTTTGGTTTCTTGGCAGATTCTATCTTCTGGGAGGTTTGTATCCTCCAATTGCCTCTGGGTGTTTCCGTGGTTCTTCTCTCAGTTGAAGTTCCAGTCTCAAGGAAAACCTTTGATCTACAGGTTGCACAAACTTTGATTATCAGTCTCAAGGGGATGGATTCATCAAAAATTGGTGGTAGGAACAGTTTTGGATGGACGGTTTGGTAACGGTAAGGATACATGATGAAGGCTTGGTGGTAGGGTGAAAGAACTGATAGTTCTACAGTTGCAGCCTTGGACCCTTGCAATGTCAAGCTTCGACCACCACTTGTTGGATGAGGAGCTCGCTTTATTTTGCAGGTTCACGGATGTCTTCATCTTTCATTTTCTATAGCTCTTTCTTTTGATCCATTACTTTTGGATCTCGTTGGGCTTCATAAGAGGGGATTCAACTATCATTACTCTAGAGAGTTTCTTTTGATCAAGATCGATCTGACTCATCTGTTGCTTAAGTTTTGTCCTTTCCTCCTTAGCTTCCTACATCTTTCTTTTTATTTCTTCTAGCTGCTTCGAGTGCTTTTGTAGGTCTTCTTTCGGTTGAACAACCGATATAGGTGGTAGTTGGTCTCCGCAAGACACTTGCAATGATCTATCAGCTGCTTTGGTAAGACTATCAAAAACTGGGAATTTCTCAGAAGAACAGTAAACTGATGATAAACAAGCAATGGAAGGAAGAGTGGTGGTGACAACGGTAGATGGTGTGGACGATAGACATGAGAATGGGCTCAGAAGTATGGCAAGAGGTCAGTTGAAGAAGGAGACTGATTTCCCAATGCTTGTGTTTTCTTTTTTTGAAGGATCTTCGTCGTGACTAGGATACTTCTTCTAATCGAGTCGCTTTGGATTGCCCATCTGTCTTCTTAGCCTTGTCGTTGTCGACTTTGGGTTTGTGACCTTGGCTGTCGATCTTGCTGGTGTTGTTGCTGGCAGCGCAACTACTCCAGTGGATCCAAGCAAATTCACTCTCTCCCCCCCCCACCAAAATCTGTTGGTGGGGATGTTGTTGCTGGTGACTGTTCATGCTCAGGATTGGATCGGCTTGTGGAACACATAGTTAAAACTCGTTGAACATGCGACTGGACTAAAAATTGAACAAATTTTAACTAAATTTGTTTTGATCTTGCTGTAGTTGACTTGAAGAGTAATATGGCAATGAGGTGCAAGAAACAACTCTAACTTGTCATGGTTTTTTCCTAGTTTTAAAAAATTTGAAACTGTTGTACAAGGGAATTTGAAGATGGATAGATGAATGAAAATGTGTTCTGGAAATGCTCTATAGAAGACTTTCATGCAGTAGCTATTTCTCATGCGAAAATCAATCACACAAAATAGGTGAAGAGAAACAAGGAAATAAACAAACGTTACAGAGAGTGAGAACTGTATAGCACTTGTCGAACAAAACTTTCATTCATCAACATTGATAATGTACCTTGATAGTTGCACTATTTTAGTTGTTTTGTAGAGTAATGTGACTTACTCTGACATGCCCTTGTCAAAACAAGGCAGGGTTGGTTACACTAAAATCTATCATCATTGATAGCAGATATTGTAAGATATAGCTTGAGATGCAGGTATTATTGAGGTACTATGTCCTGAGGACCTCTGTGAACAAGAGATTCAAAACTGAATCTCTATCTGGATTTCCGAATCTGAGAAATATTGTGTATTGGCACATTGGAAATCTTATCAGCATGTGGAAAGACAAATAGATTTGAGGTTGTAGAAGGGGAGAAAAACTATCATTTCCCTATGGAGGTTGCTCTTGGTTGGACATTGTAGCAAATGATGGAATAGGACAAAGAGCTCACAGGTGTGAAATCAGCCCTCATTAATGAGTGCTACTTCTCAAGGAATGATCCAAATTTGATGTTCTATAGCTTGTTGGATAGGTATTGGAGAGTAGAATGTGTTGCTCTTGTTTCTAAATCAATTTGATTTGTTTTTAGAAGAGTTTTAGGCAATCAGAGAGTTTGAGAGGGTACTCAACTTGTGGGATATGCCAAAGTGAGCAAACATCTGTCTTTTTCATCATTTTCATCAATTTTCACTGTCAATCAAGAAGGATTGGATAGAAGTGAGTACCGGTGAAGGCCCGTATAAAGTGAAAGAAATCCTGAACTATGGCGTAGTAGTTCTTGAGCACTTAGACAGAAAATGATTTGATACTTCGGTAAATGGCAGCCGATTACGCAAGTTTTGGCAGTCTGCTCCGCCAGATCAGCAAGCATGATCTAATTAATTTTTCATTTTTATTTTGCTTTCAATTTTTTGTTTTCACTACTTAATTGCTAGTTTTGTTTGGAAAAGACAGTAAAAAAAAGAAGAAGAAAAAAGAACAAATGAGGAAAGACTGATGAGCAAAAGTCAGAAAAGTCAACAACATGGAAAGAGGAAGGAAAGTATTTTTTGGAAAATGACTTATAAAATCAATGTTTTGGTCATATGTGGCCTATATAGTATCAAAATCCTTCGCTGAGCTTTCAGACTCTACATCCACTCTAGATATATCTATATTGAGTTGGGCAAAGGTTCTTTTTCAGAAAAAATCCATTTTTTGAGTCAGGCGAATGATCAACAATATGCCATTTTAGGAAACTTCACCGAGCACCTTACTCTCCTTAGGAACCTTCGCTGACATGCTAGATGGTCTTAAATTGTCAAAATTAGGTTGGCCATAGCTTCAGATCTTGAAAATTTGCATTTATGACAATAGTGGACAAAGCTGCTGAATTCACACGTGTGGGATGCCCTACACATGTATTTTGTGCGCAGGTGGTTCTAGGCTCTATATAAGGAGGCCAAACTTGCCCTACTACACACTTTTGTGGTTGATTCATTGTCAGGGTTTCACTCTATTTTCATGTTTTCTACTCTTTGGCTTGGGGGTGAAGCTTTTAGAGTTGATTGGTTGCTTCTATGTTGGTTGGGTGGTTTCTCCATAGTGTGTTTTCCATTGTGTTTGTCTTGTAAGCAGGAGCTTGAGGAGCTTTTCCTTATACTTTGTATGCCACCAAATTCAACCTCCAAGTGCACGAAGAAAAGCTCCAAGGCTTTGAAAGGTGGTGGAGGGCCAACAATTTGTATAGTTGCTATAGAGGCCCTAGTTAACCTCACCTTCTTCTTCATCGCCACAAAGTAGATATACCTTCACCTTCTTCTTCATCACCATCATCAACAGGGATGGAACTAGAACTTGGACTCTAGCCTCAGATACAAGAGTGCCTTCCTTCATGGCTGTCACCTCCACTGTGTATGCCTATATTGTTCCACTACCTCCAGATTGGCCCTACATGTTTCACACCAAATGTCGTAGGCTTGCAACGCCTCTAGTTCCAAGTGAACAAATGCCCACCAGTCGTTGAACATGAGGTTCCGCTGCTTTTGAATCCTCTTCCAAGAATTAAACCTGATCTTCCAGTCCTTGAAAGCAATGCCATCAGACCTTCCGGAGTAACGGTCTTGAACTGATCCACCTCCATAGTTTTCCATTTCTTCAAATAAACTGTAGCTCCAACCTGTTCTATCTACTACCACAAGAGGACTAGAAATCTCTTCTCTTTTATCATCCTCTACATGTAGGGTCGTAGAATGGTCAGAAGGCTGTTATTCCTCTAAATATGTATGACCTTTGATGAGCCTGGTGGCGTCCCGTATTCCCTCCTACGCGTCCGCATCCATCAAGAACTTCGATTCGGAGAAGACTCCACGTCCACCCGCTAAAACCCCTGGCCTATCTTGTATGGGCTCTAGGGTGTCTTAGTAACCAGGTAGGGATAAGAGCCCACATGTCTAAGCACCTGCTCTCTCGTCGGCGTCGAAACTTTGACACCTGATGGTCCATTGGTCCCAATCTCACTGCGAGAGCAAGCAAATCTCGGTCATGTGGGTGATTAACCTCACTTCACCACCACAAACACAAAATAAAGAGTGTGGTAATTAAATCCACACTCTCGCAACAATGCTTTACAAATACAAAATGAAGAATGTGGTGATTAAATCCACACTCTTGCAACAGTGCTTCCACCCTTGAAAATAGAGCTTCAGGTTGCCTTCACAATAGGCAATCAAATTTTCTTGTAGATAGAGGAGATAGAAATTTTAGAAGGTGGGATAAGAGGTTTGGAAGGTAGAAGAGAAACCGAAACCTAACTACTAGCTAGGAGCTTTCTAAATCCTAGTAGAAACTCCTTTCGCTAGTGTAGCATCTAGTAGGTATTTTTCTCCACCTCCTCCAACACCTACCCCAATATTTTGTTGCGCAAAACCTCCTTCAACGTCCTCCGCAACCTCCACTATTGTCTCACTTCATCTCCACATTTACCTAGTACTACTTGCTTCACCTCCTAGTACTAGTATGGTAATTTACTGCACTTTTACTAGCTTCAAGAGCCTTATAACCTTAAGCTTTAGCTTAGTAAACTCTAAATTGTGGTAAAAATTTAACTTTTTACCTTCAATAATTTTTCAATGGATGGCAAATATTTTTACCCTCAATAATTTTTCTACCTTGATAATTTTTGTTTTTTTCTACCCTTAGTAAATCTAGATTATAAATCACTAGTTATCTCAGCTACTATTCATCATCTCTCCCAATTTGGTCATGGCTATATTTTGCCTCAACCCCAAAACAAAGAAACATCACAAAATTGCAGCTTGAAACTTCAAATCCCCATAAAAATGGTAGTTTTCATCCATTTCTTATAAAACTTTGGCAGTTGATTCTACTCAAGGACTGCAACAAAACTAGGCAGCATTAATAGAAACACAAAGACAACAATAACTCACTGAATTTTTGCCCAATTCTCATGAAACTTGGTGGACTTTGTTGCTATGGAGCACGCCCTCCTACTGCACCAAAGTCCTCACTTCAATCACCTCAGCAAGTAGAGCTCCACTTTCCATTCTTCTCAAGTAAATAGAGGCAAGCCTTGATTGCTCCCCTCTCTAACACTCATCTCAATAGGACTAGTCTTGCAAGCTTTTAGAACCTCAAGAAGACACCTTGGTTTAGTAAATTGGCAAATCCTGCCATCAATACATCAAACCCTCAAGGTTTCCATCTCCTAAGCTTTTAAAACACTACACACAAGACTTGAGAAGAATGGAGAGATGGCTGATCGGATTGGGGTTTCAACCACCCCAAAATAGCTTGTTTCACACCTCCAACCTCTTCTAGAATTAGTTTAGCCCTATATAAGACCATTAAATGGTCTTTTAGACAAAACTAACACTAAATCAACACCTTCTAGGCCTACTAGAGACTAACATCTCATCCTGCCACTAAATGGCATGACATTTTGGAATCTCAATCTTCTAGAGGTTTGAGATTTTATAATGGTGATGCCTCATGAATCCACAAGTCCAAGCCTTTGGAAATTCAACATTGTATTAGTCTGCTTTTCTTTTGTAACACCCGGATTTTGCTAATCAAGGCTTCACCTCTGTTGTCCTATCTTATTACACGATTGGATTGAATTTCATCTAAAATCTTGGGAATTTGCTAAATAGGCCTTCAACTTTATTTTTTCCATCACTTCTAAACTAGGCAATCTATCCATAATCCTAGGATTTGGCTTATCAAGGATCAAACTCTATTGTTCCAATATTTTATTAGCATAATTCCAATCAAAACTAGTCAATGTTCTACAATGTTTTCCAAGTCCAAAAAGCCTAGATTACCATCCCTAATCCAAGGTATTTGTTAATCAAGGCTTCATTTCTATTATCGTAGGCTTTTAGAAGCTTGGATTTCTATCCACAATCCCAAGATTATGGATTAATTCCCCATATTACAAGATATTATACATCATATTTTTAACCAAACACGTATATATAAGATAATATACTTCTACAAAGTAATCTCATAGATCTAGGGTGTAGAATGCAGGCATTCCCCATCTTGGCATTTTTTTTAATCCCAGACAATAGAAGGCCAGAACTTAACTACCCTGGACTATGGAATCTTTTGAAAATCAAATCAAGGGAAAAAGAATAAGGCGTGGTTACACACATGGCTATACACTGTTACAACTCCCTTAGATCTCCGACTGCCTTGAAGGTTACCGTCCACCCCATACCAGTGACGACGCACCATATCTGCCCATCCATAGGGTCATAACTGACCCACCCCCATGCACTGGAGCTATTGACATAATCATGCCTAGTTGAACCTCCTGTGACAACTAGCATCCCATACCACCAGCCATCGCCCTTGGCTCTCCCTAGCACACATCTCCTGGCCTAGAGATACATCATGGCTCATGCACTTCTCTCCATCCACCAACTTCCAGGTAGACTGAGTGCATGGAAAGAGGGAAACCCCACCACTATACAGACATAACATAGTGGGTCCCATCAAGCACGGTCCAGTCGGCGACACGTGACCACCTAGGATGGTGACGCATGGCACTCAAACATGTCAATAACGCCAGGATGCCCCTTACGGGGCCGTCACTAAAGGGCATACCGTTATGGTACATAACATTTTCTCCCCCATAAAAACTTCCTTCTATGGGGAAAAGCCAAGGAATCTAAGTCGTAGATTGTCTTCCCTCTCCCAGGTGTCCTCAACATCTGACTTACCTTTCCAACAAATCAGATGTTTAGAAATCAATCGATTTCTCAACTGATAATGTTGGGTATCCATAATCCTTTCCTGTTCAGGGGTACAAAAGTAGTCAAATCCTCCAATAACACTAGGTCATCTGTGGGAATCATGTTATCTTTTCCACCAAGTCGTTCCTTTAAACAACTAACATGGAATACAGGATGAACCTTAGTTCCCACAGAGAGTTCGAGTTGATACGCAGCCCTACCAATCTTGTTAAGAACTTTGAAAGGACCGTTAAAACGAGGAGATAACTTTGGACATTTTCCCATTCGAAGCGTCTTAGAGTCTTTTGGGATTCTATGTTACACCCAATCACTGATCTCAAATTCTCAAGGAGAGAAGCTTCGATTACGAAAAATATCATTCATCATCTGTTGGAAGGTTGTCGGGGCATCAGTTAGACCAAAGGGTAAAACTAAAAAATCGTAATGGCCATACCTAGAACAAAAACCAGTTTTAGAAACATCTCGCTTGTTGATTCTAATTTGATGGTACCCCGACCTAAGGTCCAATTTGGTGAAATACTTAACACCATTCAATCGGTCCATTAAGTCGTCCATCCGAGGTAAGGGATAACGGTTCTTAATAGTCATTTTATTAATATTTTTATAATCAACACAAAGACAAATACCTCCATCCTTCTTGCCGGTTAATAAAACAGGAGCTCCACAAGGGGACTTACTGGGCCTAATGTGGCTCTTACGTAACAACTCCTTAAGTTGACTAGCAGCCTCATCTTCTTCCTTAGGGCTCATCCTATAAGAAAAAAGTGATATAGGCAAGCTGTCCGGAAGAAGATCTATGTGATGGTCTACTTCCCTAGAGGGGGGAAGACCCTCAGACAACTACTCAAAGAATATATCATTATATTCCTCCCTAAGTCTTAAAATTTTTTTGTCTTCAAGCATTGATTCTGAATTAACATCAGAAAAAGACAATGCTTTAAGAAAATACGATACATCAACATTGAAATTATGAGTAACAAAAGCATTAATGTACGATAAATCTTTTAGATAACAGAAATACGAATGATTTTCAGAATCCAAAATACATTGAATAGCCTCATGAGCAGTTACAAAAGGTAGATCAGGCTCATTGGCTTTAAGACAAACCAAAGAGCCATTATGTAAAAAAGATATACTATGTGAAACATAATGTTTCTTTAATGACTCATTCATAGCATAAAACCATTCTTTTCCTAGGATTAACTCTACCTTATCAAGATTCATTATATGAAAACATAAGCTATCTACATAGTTTTGAATCTTCAACAGCACATGAGGGACAAACTGGTCCCAGACCTGCTGCACCCCACCAGCTACCATCCTAACCACGTATTTGTGGTCACTTGGTGCGGTTGCCAACTACAGCTTCTACACCGACTTACCATTAGTAAAATTGTGAGTAGAACTGTCGTCAAACAAAATACTCACAGGTTGGCTGCCTGTGAACCCACTCATACAAATGAGGTTGTGAGGTCCAAACACTGCAATATTAAAACAACAATTGCTACATATTGTATCATCCGAAAAGGATACATCAATACAAGAAATAGAAGAATTACCTAGAGTCTTGAAAGAGTAGTCTCCCTTCTTCCATCTCTTCGGGCAATCCTTTGAAAGGTGCCCCCTCTCCATGCAAGAGAAACGCAACCTACCGTTTTTGGCCTTGTCAAAGTCAGCTCTCTTCAACCGAGGGCATTTCTTTTTCTTACCCAAAGGGGAAGCTTCGTCAACAACTCTCTCTTTGCCCTTTTTAAAGGAAGGGCCCGAAGATGGTTTGTCCTTGGATTCAGGCTTTTGTTTCTCTTTGCGGGTCATTGTGTGTGTATCATTGAAAATTCAAACAAAACGCACGACATCCTCTAATGATTGTGGGTGATTATGGTGGACCTCCAACTGATATTCTATGGGCAAGCCCAATATAAAATGTGGCTTAAGAAGCACTCTGTCAATGCGCGGTTAACAAACTATGAAGCAGCTTCTTGGAAGTCTTACAAAGAGACATCCAAGGCCAAGCCAAGACCAAGCCAAGACCACATCATGGTGTCTGTCCTTTTTCTCCCCAGTGAAAAACTCTGGGGTAAACATCAGGTTGAGGAGTGTCTGTCGATATTGGGACATAGCCCTCAACTCAGTCTCCGCTTGTTCATGCTTAGCACGCACATGTCAAAAATCTGTTCTTGCATCATATTGATCGCACTTGTCATCTGCTCCATATCAGTCCTCACTTGGAGCTTGGGAAACATCCATAGGGGTGTCCATGGTAAAAGCAAAGGGTAGGAAAAAACTAGAGGAAAAATGAGGAACAACGGTGTCCAAACCGTTAAAAACTGGCAGCTATAGCACAAAAGCCCAAAACTTGAGCCTAAGGAGCACTCAAAAACACTTGGAAAAATGGGGTGAAGGAATGTGAACGTACACTCCTTTACCCCCTCTCCTAAGCTTCTCCACTTCCTCCATGCAAAAAGGACAAGTGGGGCCCAAGAAAGGCCCCATTTGTCCCTTCTAATTCCTTCCCACCATGTGGGGCCACATGGCCCCACATGGGCCCCAAAGGATTAAAAAGTTTGGTTAAGTTTTCTCTCTCTCTTCCCTTAGTCTACGCACTATAGCCCTCTCCATACTTTGGAGATTTGCATGTATAGAGAGGGAGGAGGAGATAAGTACGTTCAAGAAAGGTCAACCATCAATTGTTGGCCTGGTTTCAATCTTTTAACAAAGATTTACAAACTCTAAGAGAATTTGCAACTTAGACCTTAAAGTTTTTTAACTTAGGGACTAAACTTTTAAGTTCAAAACTTAAGTTATCAAATTTTAAGTTAGGCTTTTGCATCATGGATTAAGTTTTCCTGGTTTAAGTTTTCATAATGAAATTTTTTAGAACTGTGGGAAAGTGTACTCTTCCCTGATGGGACAAGGGAGAATAGAGGAACACGAACGGAAAAGAAAGTAGGAATATTGCGAAATAGCTCTCCCGTTACAAGCAGCTACTAGATGCAAAATCGGTTTATGGAAAACTTATGCTACGTATAATCATAGCTTTAAGTGTTCTAGTTGCCCAACAGGATCTTAAAAATTAGTTTATACTCACAAAAACGAGAGTACAGTGCACCGAAGAGATTATAAATGGTTTGTGTATGTGGTATTATTGGAAATCAGAATCAATATGAAGTTTAGTTCTGAAATAGATGGAAAGAGCAGTATGATATCGTGAGTTCCTCAGACGTCAAAGACAACCATCGTTTGATCATAAGGGAAGGAGTCATAGACGTTCGTGTTTTGATCAGAGTGAGTAAACAAGTGCGATCAAACGGCGATGAAGTGCACTCAATTACAACAAGCATTCATCTACGTTATACACAGATAGAAAAACATGTTGCTGTTATATTACACTGAAGAAAAATCAAATAGCAATTACAACCAAAATGGCAGTGTAACTGGGAGGCTCAAAATCATTCATCTCATGGACGGAGCATTACGTAGAGTGTGCCTGGATGATCCACTTACAGAATTCATCCATGTATTAATTACAGTAAATATTTGTCACCTAATTAGGTAAGTCCTTGTACTTGGAAGTATTTGGCTTGTGTGACAACTATACATGGTCAACCCGTAGGGAATGTTGACACGGACGAGGACGCTGCAAATTCTCTCACTTCGCATTTTATGTGAAGTGGCTTTTTTTCACTTCACATTTTTGGAAAGTGGCTAGGAACGTTCCTCCTTCAAAACAAACGTTTGTCTGGTTTTTTTTCTCTCTTCAGGATTTTGCGTAAAAGCCGACAGTGCCTTTAAAAATAAGGCACTATCCTTAAAAAGTCGACGGTGCCCTTAAAACGACGACAATGTCTTTAAAATAGATTAACTTTTTCAAAATAGCTAAAAGGAAGAAGTTGAAAGCAAGTCTTGCTTTTTCGAAAAAGTGCGAAAAAGCCGACACTATCAAAATAGTTGAACTGTTGAACTATGCTTAAGTGTCGCATTTTGGAAAAAGCCGACACTGTCACTTTTTGGGAAAAGCCGACACTATCGCATTTTGAGAAAAGTCGACACTGTGAAAAACATAGTGTATTTATGCATACTGTTGCGACACTTAGTGTATTTCTGCGAACTGTTGTGACACTTAGTGTATTTCTGCAGAGTTGTTCTAAACAAATTCGTGGAAGTTCTTGAAGATGGCCAAGTCTTCAATGATCTTCAAATTATTGAACTTAACATCTGAACTTGAAATTATGATAGGATTGGTTACCCTTTGCTGGAGATCAGCTGGAAGCCCGTTGTAGACGTTTTTCAAATAATTTGGCTATCTAAGTTATGATTCCTAAAGGTATCAGATGAACTAAAGTTGGTTTCACATGACCCTAGATCAAAGATCAATAAACATGTAGGAAGAATCTTGAAATATAAATTAGTCATTCACCAATGAGACAACTATGGACTTAATTTTCAACAATCCCCCTTAAGGTCACGGTTGGTGTGTAGTGGGTTTCTTTCCTTGTCTAACCTCAATCCAAGATCTAATTAATCTAGCATCAAGAGATGAAGTTAGTTGTCACGCATAGATTCGTTCTCATGAAAGCGATAACATAGTTTAGGTTTCAGCATGAATGGAAGATTCACATCTAATTCTAACATCCATTAACCCTAAGCATTAACACTACATCCACTAACACTAGATCTACAACAAGATAGCTTACTCTTTCTCTCTCTCTCTCTCTCTCCTTTTCTCCCTCATAAAAAGTATAATAACATGCAATCCCATTAACAATCAGATCCAACAATTAGCAAAATCCAAATAAAGCATGAGAGATGGAGAAAAAGTGATAGAGAGCAAGGACATTCATCAATTTATTTCACAAGAGAAGCAATTTGCTTTATTGAAAGTAGGAACTCGAGTTAGTCCCTTCTTATAGTAGAGAGGAGGACCTTGACCTCTGAATCCTATTGGTCCATTTCTGCCTCCCTAATTATTCAAATTTAAAAAAGAGTGAGAACCATCCAAATTGCAAGGAAACCCAACTTTATTCACTAACTTGACATTTAGGCCATGCGACATTAAATGTCTCACAAAAAGGCCTAAAGTCCTTTTATTGACTTGTAACTAATCAAATAACTATGTGATCATCGGGTTGGACTTACACATGCAGGGTGCCAAATCCTTCTCACTTACTAACTAGGGTTAGGGTTGCCTTGGGATCCGCAAACCCTCCAACAGTATCCCCCACCAAAACTGGTGGCGGTCCCATGACACCTGCGAGATGCAGTTACTGGGGACTTTTATTGGCTTCGTTACGAATCTTTGTTAAATGATATTGCACCTTCTCCATAAAATCGAGTCGGGCAGTGTTAAAATCCAAATTATGCGGCAAAAAACAATGATGAGCTCTGGCAATCCACTTTGAAGTTGTCCAGGATGTGAAGCAAGATTCTCAGAGCCTCCCATCATTGCTACACAAAAATATAGTCGAGCAATCGGTAGCTGATCCTTTATATTCTCTGAGGCCATTGGCTTATTTGGATCGAATGCCAAAGGAGGAAGGCAATCATCCCATCTCGTTGCCACTGATGCCAACAGAGTCAAGTCTTTCGCAAAAATCGTTGATTGTCTCACTGTCGGATCGGGAGAGTGTATATACTCCCGTTGGTACACTTGTAATGCCTAGTGGAAATCCACTGATATTGTTCAACTATAAAGTTGATGGATGATTGGACAATTTGGCGTATGGATGTAATTTTGTCCATTGGCAATCCCAAATCCTTCCACCTATTCCTTCGCGGCATCGATACATAATATGGATCTACCCGCAATTGGCGAGGGTTGGCCACATAACTCCTAATAGATTTCAGAGTTTTCTCAAAAATGATAACTCTCCAAGCTGGCTGCTCTGCCAATGTGGGTATTTTATCCAATTCTTTGTCGGTCTCTATTTCAGAGGTCTTAAACTTAAGGACCCAACCACCACGCGAGGACTCATGAGGATGTTGCTCTTAAAAATTTTGAATCTGGTCCTCGACGTTGATTGGCCTTCTGAACAACAGTGTGGTCCTTGATGAAGATGGACCTGCTTGCACTGCCTGTGGAACTGGCTGTTATTGTTCAATCTCTAGAGCTCCACCCTGCTCCATGCCCGAATCTAGTCTTGTATCCATTGGTACTTTAGCTTGGTGCATAGGAGAGAATTGCGGCATGATCGGTACAAGGATTTGAAGTCCAACTTCCAACACCTGAGCGACTACTTTTTCATAGGCACTGATTGGTTTTTTAGCCTTTGCCAACTCATTTGAAGCTGCTCCTTTGAATTTGTCAAAGTGGTCTTGGAATCCCTGAAGCGCCACTTTGTAAGTCCCAACTTTCTTGAACAAATACACAATCTCCGTCGGAGTTACCGAATGATCTGGTATTTGCGTCTGGAGATACGCATCACGCTCAAGGGTGGTCACATCCAATTCACCTTGAAGACGTGTGCGATCTTGCTCTGTCATCTGCAATTGATTGACCTTGTAACAACTATATTTGTTGCTTTGCATCCTGCATGATCTTGTCCACTTGATCTTGTGTGGTTGCCAGGCATTCTGCAGTGAGCTGACGTATTCTTCGAGGTGATCAGCCTGTTGCTGTGCCTTCTTCTTCTCAACTTCGGATTTTTCTTCATGTTGCTTGGCAATCTTCAACTCTCTGTCCAACTGAATTATCTTTTGGTTGATGAGAGTATTCTCTGATCCCATATCTGAGATTCACTGTTCCATTTCTTTTTTCTTATCCAACATAGACTGGATCACTTACGCAAGGCTTAAGACCAAACCGAGAGCATCACCAGAATTTACTGTTGTGGAGGTGGTAGCAGCAGAAGGACCTGATGGTACTGTCCTTGGTTGGCATGGAACAGGTGGTGGTAACTCTTCTTCTTCAAAGAGATCTTCCTCTTCATAGCCCTCCGGCACTATGGCGTCGAACTGCTTTGGTGATTTCACAGTTTGCTCAACCCAAAGTGTGGCTGGTGTGGCTTCAACTTGAGGTTGCTAAGGTGGCTGGCATGAATCTTCAACATCAACAGTAGTATCATGGAATTGTTCGAATCCTCTTTCAGAGGATTGGAGTTCAAAGGGTACAGAGCTCTGGAGCATTTCAAAAATTTTGGAGGCTCCAAGGAGGTCGGAATCATTGAACATATCCATGCAATACTGCGTGTTTGGGAAAACAGCTTCTATGTGTGAGGGTGAGACGGCCTGAGCAGCTGTGATGAGAATGGTAGCCCCAATGGTCATAGACTATCCTTGAGTGGAAGAAGAGGCGAGGAAAGCATCAGAGGCGGGTGGAATAGAAAGTTCAGTGCAAACAGCAGCAAGGGGTGGAAGCGCAGCTGATGATGTATGCCTAGTACGACGTCGTGATGCAGAAGGCGAGTCAAGAATGCCGGTCTCGCTGCATGGACAACATCAACTATGTGAACTGGAGGCCTGGTGAGATGACTCGGCCGGTGCTTCTTCATAAATTGAAAGCACAGAATCCAAGCAAAATCCATGGATTTTATTTTCAAGGTGGGAGGCTGCTAGGAGAGACAACAAGGGGCCATCAACAAACTGCTACTTGGTATTGCTCTTAATGGCTCGTTTGAGCTCACCAAAAACAGTCTTGAACCAATTATATGGTTCTATAAGGGCCTTGGCTAGCTTGACATATGACTCAACTATCCTATGTAAGATCTGAGAAGTAATGTGGTCTTTCTTGAGGTTGCCAACCATCAGGAAACTATTCAGGAGCTGAGCAGCGACATGTATGGCAGGCTCAGTAATGGCATCTAGGAGGTAGCCATCATTGGTCCAATGCAAATCATTTGTAAAGTCAATATAAGACTTAATAGTCTGTTTGGCCTACTTATGATTTGGTGAGGCTTGGGTACCAGACGCTATGCCTATGGCAGCAAGGGCGGCCTCAGTCACGCGCACCTTGTGTGTGGCTCCTTGGAAGGTGATGTAAAACTTGGATTTCTCCTCCTTCCATGTACTGAAGGCAAGAGTGATAAA
Source organism: Diphasiastrum complanatum (assembly GCA_029204225.1). Lineage (NCBI taxonomy): Eukaryota > Viridiplantae > Streptophyta > Lycopodiopsida > Lycopodiales > Lycopodiaceae > Diphasiastrum > Diphasiastrum complanatum. The sequence goes on from CM055103.1 coordinate 433,222, forward strand.
ATACATATTGATTCTCCCTGAAAAGACTCTCTCATGAATACCCACTGCAGTAAGCAGAGGCTCCGCAAGGGTCATCCACTGAGTGACCATGCATGTGCTAAGAAGTATCATGATATTCGTGGCAGATGGGACATCACGATGGATAGTATAACGAAGATACTGGGATGTATCTGTGGAAGACATGATAAACATAAATGGAAAGTAATACGCGTGAGTGTATAACAAGAAACAGTTTAGAAAGTTTTGAAGACTTTGATCACGCAAAAAATTGGCAAGAGCTTTGCTAGCACAAGTGAGAAATGAATTGAATTCAGCCAACTATATAGGTGAATTTGGAGGTCCATTACACTGAATACTAGTTTGGTTGATCAGTTCTGAACAAAAATTTGCAAGCATGTATAGTACTGTGAAAATAGGCTATAAAAATCTCGGCGAAGGTATAATTTTATGTGTCCTTGTGAAACGTAAGCCACCAACAACCTGATTGCAAAAGTTTGCGAACAATATTATCTGTAGAGAAATGTCCTTCGCCCATGCCATCATGTGAAAACATGATTGAATCTGGTATTTCATGCGATAAAACACATCTACGTAGAATATTATCTGATCCATGATGATATAATTGTCCTGCAATCAATTGATAGGGTTGAGCCTTATGAATCAATTGCCTCTTCTATAATTTTGTCAAAGAGTCATTCGGTTGTCCTAGCATCAGGTACTCAACAATATTCGCTGCCCACTCAGGTACTGCTTCTACATAGAACAATGCAGCATCTGATAATTCATCATGCACTTCAGTACTAACTGGTGCAGATTCAATTCGCGAAACATGATCATCTAGATAATGTTGTTTCCCCTTTGAACCACAATTTGAAAGTCAAATTCAGTCAATAATAGTAACCATCTTGCAATATGCCTAGTATTGCACGTCTTGTTTACCAAGTAAAGTAACGGCTGGTGATCGTCGGTATAAAATGCAAAGTGTGTTTCCATGAGATAATGACGAAATTTTTGAACAAAAAAAACCATGGCTAACGCTTCACGTTCTATTGTTGAACAGTTCTTCTCCAGATCTGTAAAATCATATAGGATAGTCCTTCTTATAATCACCTAGCTGCGTCAAAACTGATCCAATGACATATTTTGAGGCATCTGTGTGAACATGAAATTCAACCGTCCAATCTGGAGAATGCAGTATCGGTGCTGAAGTTCATACTTTTTTTAATTTTTCAAAGGCTTCCAACGCCTCTACTGTCCAAATAGGAACTGTAGTCAGTTTGTATATAGGTCATGCTAAATCCACAAAGAAGATAATAAAAATTCGATAGTAGTTCACATGACCCATAAACACATAAACTCCACGAATTGTTGTTGGCAGTGGCAATTCCACAATAAGCTTGATTTTAGAATAATCTGTGGCGATGTCATGTCTCGATATTACATGCCCAAGCACAACTCCGTGGGAAACCCATATCTGGCATTTTTCTGGATTTAGAGAAATTTGATATTTGCGACATCTTTCAAATACTTTCTCCAATCGATCCAGGTGGTTTGTATTTGTACTATGGACTCCCAGGTCATCCAAGTAAATTTCAAGAAATTTTTGTAGATAATCTTTAAAAACAAATTGCATTACTCTTTGGAACGAACTTGGTGCCTTACAGAGTCCAAATAGCAATACTTTGTAAGCATAGGTGCCCCATTCTGTTGCAAAAGCGGTTTTATGGCAATATGTAGGTGCAATCTTAACCTAGTTGTAACTACTAAATCCATCCAGGAAACTATAAGCTTCCGCTCCAGCAAGGCGATCCAAAATGCTAACGAAAAGTGATCCTTCCACGTCACTTTGTTCAAAGCCTTGAGATTCACACAAATTCTCAATTTTCCATTAGGAACAATGACAATCGATGAAACTCATTCGGTATGTTCGATTCCATAAATGAAATCGACGTCAAGCAGTCTCTGAAGCTCTTTCTTTATCAGATCTGCAACATTAGGATTACAGTGATAGAACTTTGTAACCTTTGGAACTGCATCAGGTACTAAAGGTATGGTATGTTCAATAACTGATGTCAGAATACCCTTTAGATCTTGTTAAGTCCATGCAAAGCAATCTTGATACTTAATAACATTCAGAGTGCTTGATACTGTTCAGGATTAAGTTGCGATCCAACTTGTACAATCTTTTCTGGTTCTTATGGTTTAACAAGATTTGTCAAAATATTAAAAAAATCTATCAAATGTTGTGAGTAGGGTCCTAAAAATGCCAAAGATGAATTAAGCTCTTTTGGCTTAGTAAAGACCCATCTTAAAATAAAATATTCACGGTAGGTAAAAGTAGAAACTCGAAGGGTTTAGGGTTTAGGGTTAAAATACATATGACAAACACTGTTAAAAATCTGAAAAATAGTAGCAAAATCTTGAAAAACTGTTGAAGTCAAAAAAAAAAAATAGCGGGAAAAATTGCTAAAAAGGTTTGAAAATGTCTTAAAGCAGCTGAATTATTGATGAAACACACCTCTAAAGTGTGAAACACAATAGTAAAACTTCTGACAAACCGTTGAAGTTATAAAAAAGAGACAGCCGAAAAAAACGCTACAAAACCTTTGAAGTTGCTCAGACCTCCATCACTGTAAGAAATCTGTGGGATGAGTCTGATGGGCGGATTCTAGATGGGTTTCACTAAAAAAAACAGTCCCTTCACCACATTCAAGAAGAACCGCTTGAAAACGAGCTGTGAAAGAGCTGAAAAAAGCTGAAAATGGTGGTTTCAGGTAAGAGAAAAGCTGAAAAAAACTGAAAAAAAATGTCCAGACACTGCTCCCCTGTCTCTTTCGAAAGCAATAGGCAGCAGATGCTTCTATTAGGTGCGTTGGGCTGGTTGATAATATGAAAAACGTCCAAACGCTGCTCTCCTTGCTCCTACGAAAACTAATACACCTCCTATATGATAAACACCTGAGAAGGATGCCCTCTCTCTAGCGCCACAGGGCCAAATTTTCTCTAATGGATAGGCCTGTGCACAAGAAGACCGGCGTTTCCTTGGCAGCCACAGTTATCTGTATCCTCTGTTGTCCTCTCTTGCTGATGGCCGTGTTGGAAGGATAGGTGATGAAAAGATAGATAGAGCAGGCCTGCTGATGGGCATTTGAGAGCTGGAAGGATGGCGTACTGATGGTGCAGTTAAAAACATCTGAGTGCGTTGCAAAACACCGTGTGCTGATGCATGTGCTGATGGTGCGCGCCTCGCTAATTTCTCTTTGAAGACCTCGCTGATGCGTGTGCTGATGGTGCGGATGAAGGCCTCGCTACTTCCCCTTTGAAGACCTCGCTGATGCGTGAAGCTCAAACCGTTGTAGGCACTATGGGCTGAGTGTTCAATATCATGGAGCTGAAAAACAAGATGGTGTGCGAGCTGAAAAACGAGATGTTGGTGGAAAAGGCTTGTCAACATTTGAGGTAGGCCCCAAAAAGGCATCTACAATAGATGAAAAGCTGTGAGAGATGATCGATCAACCAAGAAACCCTCTATTAACTCCAAACCCTTTTAGGAGCCCGCTTGGCTCCAAACTCTCAATGAGTAATTGTTTGCCCAAAAACCCTCAATGAGGCTTTCACAAAACCCTAGGAGCCCTCTTTGCTCAAAAACCCTCAATGAGCAAAAACTCTATGTGAACAAGAAAACAACAGGCAAAAAACAAGAAGCAATAAATCGCTTGAAAAGGTAAAGAAGTGTAGTTACAAAAGTAGAGAAAGCGAAAAAAAGAAAGAAAGAGCGGCAACGGCGCCAATGTTGGATGTTCGCATCCCTCAACTCAGGCTATGGCTCCAACTAACGAGTGTTATGGCGGACTCCCAACTAGAACACGTTATGGCTCTGACTAGGCATTATGGCTTTCCCAACCAATGGCTATGGCTTCCAACTAACCGAGAGGTTGAAGGATGAGAAGATCTACAGTGAGTGGGTGAGTATTTCGGACAAGATCCACTCTTCTCTCTTTTCTCTACTTAGAAACTGACTCAAATGACGGCTTAACCTAAAAGATAAAACCCTAAACTAAATCTCCTCCTCTAAGGCTTACCCTACTAGAGAATGGAGGGCCTAGATTAACTTAACCTGTTGCTAGATGAATAATATACATTACAATGTGAAGTAACACAGTACATGAACCCACACAAGGGAGAACACTCAGAGAGAAAGATAAGCATGTATTGCAAATGAGGTACTTCTTCAAAATGGACTCTTCCACTCCTATATATACTTGGAGTGGTGGTCACTTACAAAAAGGCACTATGGGACAAATAGACCACATAGGTTTAACTTGGTACCATGGGACAAACCCCCAATGGACATAAACAATTGAACTAACTTAAGTTGAACTTATTCAGACTAGTTTAAGTTCCAATCTTCTAGACTTAGGCTTAGAACTAAACAACTTTAAGTCGTTACAACATGGCGCAAAGGCCTAAACTTGACTGATCCAGTTCTAGGCTTAAGTCTGTATCTTTTTAAAGATGGCTCGAATATTCATAGAATATTAGCCTACACCTTCCCTTGGTTGCAAGCTCCACTGCTCTTGTAGTCGGAACAACTTGCATAAGTTGCCGCCTCAGCTCAGCTCAAAAGTAAAATGTGCAATATTTTAAGACATAATAATGGCATTGAGTTTTTGATTGTTATCAGCTACCACCATGAGAGAGAGAGAGAGAGAGAGAGAGAGAGAGAGAGAGAGAGAGAGAGAGAGAGAGAGAGAGAGAGAGAGAGAGAGAGAGAGATTTATTAATGTCTTTTCCATGCCAAAAGGCATATAAGACAAATAAGTACATATCAAGTATGTGGACCACATGGGAGCATATGAAAAACGTCTCCAAGACTGAAAGAAAGTATATAAAATAGATCTAAATACAATTACCAATGTTAACTAAACCAAAAAGGTATAAAACAAGAAATAGCTATGTATAATGAGAGCAAGCCGTAGATCATGTCCTGGAGGTGATGATGATACTGCTGGTACTACTGAAGAAGGATGTAATACAAGCTGCAGTCGGGAGTGAAACTGTGATCTGTTGTTGAGCGCAAAGTAAGTGGTGCATCCCTGAACAAGCAATGGTATCTCCCGCGAATCTCATAATAAGCTGGGCAAATGAAGATAAAATGCTCCTCAGTCTCCACCGCACCAAGGGAACATAGCTGGTAGATCCTATCCTCTTGTTGTTGGATTTATTTGCTCTAGTCACCTAAACCCCATTTTAATCTGCCTCCATTCATGCTGCATATTTACTCGTGCAAATTCTCACAGACGATAAAAAAAGACGAAAAACAAAGGCTGACGTCACACCCTCTTCACGCTTATGCAGTTGCGCTAACAGATTGGACGACGACTGCAGCCACCCATGATCTCCTATAGACAGCACATCTACCCTGTACTTTCTTCATCTGCACACCTGTAACATTATGTATATATTGAATACCATTTGCGTATTTGTTAATAAGTTAGTGAGCGAGAGATCAGAACGAGGAAGAGAAGCTTATCAGAGATAGACAAAAGTAGATGCTCTGCGCATTGATTCTTTAATTTTTCAGCAATAAGGTTTCATTCCTTTACAGTTTGAATAAGCTTCGTAGGGCATGCGGTTTCGTCTGCTATTGTCTTGTGGTCTACCTCATTATTGACATGTATACTTGATATACTTAATCTGATACAGTTTTTTGTTCTGCGTTCAGATTTGTGTTAATATTTATGTTTATTATTCATTCTAACTGATCTTTCTAGTTGCTCTTTCTGGTAATAGACGACTAACATTTAATCTTGTCTTTCGTGAATGTTTCGTGACTAATTATCTGTCGAGCACTGTCTAGCTCTTCGCGAATCATTCGCGACACATAATTTGTCTAGCTATTTGCGAGAAATTATTCTTCTGGCGCTTCGTTTATTAATGTTTGGCTACGTAATCAAGAACGACCATGATTTTCATCACTACTGTTCTGTTCGTTCTGATAGGCGTAGTCATGCTTTCGGAAGAGTCGCATAGCTCGTTCTGCTGCGCACGAACAATTTTTGTTCAAGTTCGTTTCTCGTTCGAGTTCGTTTCTCATTCGTGTTTCGTTTCTCGTTCGTGTTCGTCTTACTCCTTTGAGCTAAATTTTTTTCGTTTCTAACATACGACACCTTTCTCAACTCTCGCTACTCTCCCTCTCTTCCAACATGGTATCAGAGCTATTTTCATATCTTGATAAGCTTCCACAGTACAAGACTCTACTAGCCAATAGAGTAATTGTTTTCTTGTTCTGTATTTTCAGTATCAAATTTTCATACTTAAGTCACTGATAGTTTCTCCTATCACTTAAACTAATTCCTCCACATGGATTTCCAAAAGAAAGCCAGTCCTATCATGGACAAGCTTGATGGAGTCAATTACCATCTGTGGAATTTAAGATGAAAACGGTACTAATGGCTAAAGAATTGTATGACGTTGTTACAGGTGCAGAAGGAAAACCTGATGCAGACGATGCAACAATCGCCAAATGGAAGCTGAAGGATGGAAAGGCTTTTGCGTTGATCATCCTCAACATCACGGATACCCAGGTCAGCCATGTATCCGAGGCTCAGACATCGAAAGAAGTCTGGGACATCTTGAGCACACTATATGAAGTGCGCGATATAGCTTCCAAGCTACATCTCAGGAAGAAATTCTACTCCCTTAAGATGACGAATTGTGATTCTCTGTAGAATCACATTAATCAATTCAAGAACCTGCTAATACAAATGGCCGCTATCTAATCTATCATTGACGATCAAGACACGGTGATGCAACACTTAGAATTTGCTTTGCACAGGAATACAGATCATGCTACACAGTAACACAGACAGAAAACACTCTCCACAGCAAGCTCACATAGCAACTGTATTTCTCAAAATGAAATTACACTGTACATATAGTTGTTCACTCAGGCAACCCATGCATGACCCAGGTTGTCGTTGGTGGGACGCGTGTCCCGTCGACTTGCCTCGTTGCAAGGCCAACTGATTCTTATCCACTGATAGGACCCACAGTACAGTAACACAGTGATTCTACTTTAATTCTAACTCTCTCCCTTAAAGTAGAGTCTACCTTTTATATAGTCATATACATAGCTTTAAAGTCAACAAACTTTAAGTACAGAAAGCTTTGATCTAAACTTATCAAACTTTTCTCCAGTAAGTGGCTTAGTGAAAATATCAGCTAGTTGTTCTTCAGTGCTACAATGAACAACATGAATTTCACGACTCAGCAGCCTCTCACATATAAAGTGATACTGAATCTCAATGTGTTTAGTTCTCGCATGGAACACCAGATTCTTTGCTAGCTAAATGCCACTCTGACTGTCGCTATGTAAAGTCGTGGGATTTTTCTACTTCATGCCAATTTCTTCCAAGATTTGTCTCAACCATAGAGCTTCATGTGCTGCACTACACATTGCCTTATACTCTGCTTCTGTGGTGGAAAGAGCAATTGTACTTTGCTTCTTACTAGACCAGGAAAAGCAACTACCACAAAACTGGAATACATTCCCTATGGTGCATCTACGATCATCATAGTCACCTCCCCAATCCGCATCCACATAGCCACACAACTCAGGTAAAACATCATGCTTCCTGTAAATCAAGCCATACTCTGAAGTGTCTTTTACATAACGCAAAATGCGTTTAGCTGTCTTCCAATGCGTTTCCATAGGTGCTGCCATAAACTGACTTACAATGCCAACAACATAGCATATATATGGTCTAGTCGTGGTAAGGTAAATCAAGCTCCCTACTAACTGCCTATACAGTGTAGCATCAAATGATTATGACTCATCAAGCTTAGAAAGCTTTTTACTTGGTTCAATAGGAGTATTTACTGGTTTGCAATCCTGCAACCTAAACCTGTGCAGCAACTCTTTGACATACTTTACCTGTGTTAAACCCACTTCATGTCCTTTTTGCCACACTTCTACTCCAAGGTGCATCAAACTGAGATCTGTCATCTCGAATTGTTCCATGAGGTCTTTCTTGATCATGTCTATCATCTCTTGATTATTTCCCGTAATAATCAAGTCATCAACATAAAGAGCAATCAAAGCAACCATACCATCAAAGCATAAGACATATAGATTTGGATCAGAATGTGTTCTCACCATCCCCTTTGAACGAAAGTAGGCATCAATCCTGCTATACCACACACGTGGTGCTTGTTTAAGACCATAAAGCGCTTTCTTTAAGCGACATACTTTATTTTCCTATCCCTTCATACAAAGCCTTCAGGTTGATCCATGAACACTTCTTCTTCTAACTCACCATTTAGAAAAGCAAATTTCACATCCATCTGATGCAAAGGCCAACCAAAATGTGAAGCTAAAGCAACAAGTAGACGTAGAGTATTCCACTTACAAACTGGCGCAAAGTTCTCCTCATAGTCGATGCCTTTATTTTGTGCGTACCCTTTGATCACCAATCTTGCCTTGTGCTTTGCTATACTTCCATCTGCATGGTACTTAGTCTTGTATACCCATTTGCAACCAATGTGTTTCTTGCCAACTAGTGGTTCTACTAAGTCCCATGTGCTATGCTTAGCAATTGACTCCATCTCCTCTCCCATGGCCTTGACCCAAATGCCATCATCCTTCGCTTCACCATAAGTCGAAGGTTCTTTGCTTTGAATAATGCTAGATAAGAGAGCATAATTTGCTTCATACCTTTCAGGTAGTGTCTTCTCTCTTGTTGATCTTCGTAGCTCTCCCTGGCTAGATGATCCTGGAAAGTCATCTATGTCGCGGCTCTCCAACAATCTCTCAAACCACTTAGGGAGCTTCCTATCAGGTGATCGGCTTCCTGGTGAAAATGTATCCCATGGTACATCCTTCTCCTTGCATTTGTCACCTGTCCCTACCTCTCCAACCTGTCTCTTGAGGTTGAGTAGTAGTATCTTGAGATGTATCCTCATGTTCATCACTCGGAAGGTCAATGAATGGATCATCATCAGGTGGTATCCTCACTATACCATCTTTTTCACTGGATGTGTCTATCTTTTCAGCATCCTTGTCTTCATACATCTTGGATTCATCAAAGATAACATCACGACTTATATGGATTTTGTTTTCCACTGGATCAAAACATCTATAGCCCTTCACACGATCATCATATCCTAGGAATATGCACTTGATAGCTTTTACATCAAGTTTATGTCTCTCTTCCTTAGGAATGTGTACAAAGGCCTTACATCCAAAGATTCGCAAGTGGTTCACCTTTGGATTCTTCTTCGTGAATGCTTCCTCAAGTGTTATCTTTGGTATGGCAATGGTAGGACTTCTATTTTCAAGATAGACTGCCGTACTGCATGCTTCTGACCAAAAATCTTTTGGTAGTTTTGTCTCAGCTAGCATAGATCTGGCACTTTCCACAATCGTACGATTCTTGCGCTCAGCTACACCATTGAGAGCAGGAGTATGAGCTTGCATAAATTGTCTTTTAATCCCACATTGATCACAAATATCATTGAAGTCATTAGACTTGTACTCACCTCCACTATCTGATCTTAGGACTTTGATCTTCCTACCTGTCTGATTTTCGACCAATGCTTTGAAGCTCTTGAAGTTATCAAATGCATCTGATTTCTTCTTCAAGAAGTAGATCCACGTCTTACGTGACATATCATCAATAAAGGTCATGAAATAGAAGGCTTTACCTAAGGACATGGTCCTCATAGGCCCGCATAAGTCTGTGTGGATTAAATCCAGGATGTTCTTTGCTCTTGCAACACCCCCTTTATTGAACTTCTCTCGATGCTGCTTCCCATATACACAGGATTCGCACATCGATTTCAAGTGATCTTCTATGGTAGGCAATCTTGTTACCATCTCCAATTTCGTCATCAAACTGAGGCTTCCCAAGTTCAAGTGACCAAGCCTCTTATGCCACAACTCAATTTGCAATGGAATGGATGATACAAGTCCATGTTGCCCCTTAATTGTAGCATTCAACCTGTACAATTTTGTATTGGGCTCTCTTACTCCATCCGCACTAACTTTGAACTTTTGGTTCACATCCTTCACAAAGCAATGATCATGGACGAATTCTACTTTCAACTTTTGATCAGAAATGACTCCAACAGAAAGTAGATTTTTCTTCAAACCTGGTACGTAAAGTACCTCCCTGATCATCCTGCTTTTGCCATCAAGTAGTTGGATTGAAACGATGCCTATCCCCTTGATCTTGCACACCTCACCATTTGCTTGTGAAACAGATGTTCCATTAGACAATGAGAGATGAACTGCATTCTATTGGTAAGCACATACGTGATGTGGAGCTGGTGCACAATGCATTGTGCGGCATTGCAAAACCCTATCAGATGTTTGTGAGTGGAATAGCATCAAGAGAAATATTGCCAACCTTTGATGAGCTCACAAGAATCTTGATGCAGGAAGAGCAACGTAGAGAAATGGTGAAAGCTAGACATCAAAATACTGACGATCAGACACTTGCAACATGCCAAAAACAAGGCAAGGGCAAGGGCAAGAAGAAGTCTAAGCAGCAATTTGCCAAGTCTCAAGAGGACGAGAGATCTTCCAGTAAAACTAAGAAGAAAGACAAGTGCTTCCATTATGGTAAAAAGGGCCATTGGAAGAGTGACTGTCGCAAATTCCTAGCGTAACAAGGCAAGGGGAAACCAAAACAAGCAGGTAACCTTGTCGATGAGGGTGAAATTGAAGACTCTAGCATCTTCATATCTGCATTGTCATCTATTCAAGATGATCAAGCATGGTATATTGACTCGGGAGCCACAAGACACATGACAGGTAACAAGAATTGGTTCAATATTCTGGTCATGTACGTCTGAATGTTATCTCCTTGCTCCATGCGGGCACTATTCAACTTTGACTTCAGAAACATGATTCTTGACGGATTTGACGTCTAGAACTGCTCCTTTAGCACATCCCATGCCTGTCTAGGTGTAACAGCATCACAAATGTGGGTAATGATTTGATCCTTCACTGACAAGTTAATAAAGGTCAAAGCCTTCCTCATCTTTTTGTCGAACACTTTGATCTCCACTTCATTTGGCGGCCTTATCTCATCACCTGGGAGGACTTCCCACATGTCTTTCTCCATCAATATGTTTTTCATTTTGAATTTCCACACTGCATAGTTGGAAATCCCGTCCAATTTGTTACTTTCACTCAAAATGGACTCTCCCATGTTTGCCATCGCAAAACTGCTTGAAACTTTTGTCGTAGGCCAAAAACAGTATGTTGAGGCCAAAAATGATGTCAAAAGTTGAAAATAATGACTTACCAGGCCACTCGCCGCTTTTTCACCAATTTGAAAGCCGCCTTCCGAAATGCACTCAGTCGTCAACTCCCAACAACGTGCCCAATGGAACAGTGAAATCACTTCTGGCGTACTCCGAACACTTTCTCCGTTGCAATCACTCTGTTTTGTTGTACCGTACTGTAAGTACAGTCCGGGTGCCCTTCGTTTGGAGGTTATAGCCTTTCATTTGGGTCAAAACGAGCAAAGGACCCAAAAATAGGGACTTTTCTAGTTTCTGAACTGTTTCATCACCTTGAAGAAACTTCACTCTTCACTTGTGAAGGGACCCAACTCCAATCTCAATATGAAAATTTTTAATGAAGTTGAAGGCTAAAATGCATGTCACTTCTTCAGGGCCCTCTTCAACAACCCTTCAGACTCCATCCAATGGTTATATCTGATCCAACTGTGGATATCCCTTCTAGGTAGCACAATCTGAGCCGTCGATCTTGTAACTCCTCTATCCAACGGATCTAAGCATTCTTGTGCACTAATGGAGAGTCTTGTAAGCGCTACCCACTCAGAAACGCTATGCTCTCACCCTGGTTCCATGCGTGAACACTCCGCGACCTCTCTGTCTGCGGCCGCGCCTCCCCACACTCGATTTTGCTTGATTAACTCACCTATGGATCGATTTGAGCACGACCTGAGGCCTGGAGTAGGGTTGCCCTACTAATCCCAAGTCTGTAGAGTGTTCACTCAAGAAATTCCATGGAGAAACGGTGATTTTTCTCAACTTGACAAAGTGGCTTTTTTCACCTTTTACCGCGTATCTGCTAGGTTAACTATCTGGAGACAAATCTCTGACATAAACCTTAGAATCTCTCCATGGCTGGTTGACAGTATGATTAGCTTCCTTCCTGTCCTTACGACATCCAAAACGGTGCACAAACAGTGAAGAAATCACCAGTTATGTATAAAAATCATAACCCCAAACCCGGTTTCAATTTTCAGCTGGCTTCAAAATTGTCAATTTTTCACCAAATTTTTCCCTGTCTGATGCTATGCACAGGCTAATAATCCCTCTGTTGAGCTTAGCAAGCCTCTATAAACTAGAAACCATGCACTAGTGCTTCTCTTTCCGTCTTCAACCTGCCGTAAACCCCGAACTCTCAGAAGACAGTTCTCCCGAAGCTCTCTTCAATGGCGATGTTGTACTGTGTACACTCTCTGTACGGCTCTAATACCAACTTAGAATTTGTTTTGCACAGGAACACAGATCATGCTACACAGTAACACAGACAAAAAACACTCTCCACATCAAGCTCACATAGCAACTGTATTTCTCAAAATGAAATTACACTGTACATATAGTTGTTCACTCAGGCAACCCATGCATGACCCAGGTTGTCATTGGCGGGACGCGTGTCCCGTCGACTTGCCTCGTGGTGAGGCCAACTAATCCTTATCCATTGATAGGACCCACAGTATAGTAACACAGTGATTCTACTTTAATTCTAACTACAACTGCTTACAAGCTTGCCAAGCTCTTACGACAACTGGGTGATGATTATCACAACTCATCCAGAATTGACTCTTTTGAGAGTCATTACTATGTTGTTGCAGGAAGACACGCGGAGAAATGAAGTCTCAAGTTCCTCAACTGATTCTTACGCCTTGTATGCCAACAAGAGCACGACAAAACAGAAGAAGAAGAAAGGCCCGAAGCAATCAAAGCCAGACCAGAAACCAACTCAGCACAAGGAACAGTCGAATCCGCAGACAAAGAAGAAGCTGTTCTGCAGATATTGCAAATAAAACAACCACGAAATACAAGACTGCCGAATACTTCAAGTGAAGAACAACAGCAAGGGGCAGTCGAATCAAGTGGCAAATGTAGCTGCAGAAGCTCCACAGCCTATTCAAGAAACGGATCATGATTCCTTCATGACCAGCCATCAAGGAGCATCTGGCGACAGTTCTTGTTCCTAGATTCCGGAGCCACTCAGCATATGACTAGTCTCATTGGCTGTTTCGAGTCCTATACACCTTACAGTACCCATATATATGTCCACCTTGGTGACAATAGCACACAAGCTATTAAAGGTGAAGGCACTGTAAGATTAAACTTTGCTAATGATCAGTCTAAGCTACTGTCTAAAGTCCTTTATGTACCAAATTTATCTACAAATCTGCTCTCTGTAAGCAGAATCACAGATCTAGGACACATAGTAGAATTCAAATGTGATCAGTGTAAAGTAGTTGATAGAACATGCAAGATCCTAGCACTCGAAAAGAGGCATGGATACTTGTACAAATTGAGTCATTGTTTTTTTGCCTCTAGTCAGGCTTTCAGTACTTCAATTCATTCAAATAAAATTTTATTTTGGCATTATAGACTTGGTCATTTAAATCATGTTGTTGTACAACGAATGTCTGGACAATCTATTGTTCTTGATCTCGACTATCCTCGCGAAAAGGTCGAGTTACTTGTCTGTCAAGATTGTCTAGTTGGTAAACAGACTAGGAAACCATTTAAGTCAAGCCATTAGCTTGTTGCTAGAGGATTGCTAGATGTTGTACATTCAGATATTTGTGGCCCGATGAAAAATACTTTGTCGAAGGACGCCAAGTATTTTAAAATCTTTATTGACGAATCTCCAGAAGGACTATGGTGTACTTCATAAAGAAGACATCAGAAGCCTTCAACTACTTCAGAATCTTCAAAGAGCATGTAGAAAAGGAGACTGGAAGGACGATCAAGGCCCTAGGGTCAGACAACGGTAGAGAATACATCTCTGTCGAGTTTAAGGAGTACTGCCAAAGCCAAGGCTTTGAGAAGCAATTCATCACTCTTTACAGTCCTCAGTCTAATGGCTTAGCTGAGAGGAAGAACCGTACTCTGGTTGAATCTGCCAAATGTATGCTATCGCATGCATCGTTGCCCAAGAGATTCCGGGCTGAAGTTGTCTCCATTGCAGCTTACGTCCAGAAAGATGTTCGACCAAGGCCCTCTCAGACAAGACACCCCACGAGGTGTGGACAGGCTCTAAGCCTTCTTAAAAGAACCTAAGAGTGTTTGGGTGCATTGCCTACGCACAGATCCCAAAAGACACGAGGAAGAAATTGGACTTCCAAGGTTTCAAGACCATCCTGATCGGATATACTTCATTTGATAATACTTATAAGCTGTATGATCCTGATATCCAGCAAATCTTGTATAACTCGGATATAGTCTTCATCAAGGATCAGTTTGTCGACCTTAAAGACAAGGATGTTGCTCAAGAAGAACCCTCATCACCTGCCATTGACACGACAGTCCGAGCTTCTGGCTCAAACGTGTCTATTGTCGACCCATTTCGAGACAGCGAATCAGACGAAGATGTTGCTACTACCCAGCAACAAATCCTAGGAGCAGTTCTTCAGTCGAATCCTCCCAGAAGATCAAGCCGAGGTGCACACAGCCCACAAGGTATACTCCTGAGTCTGCATGTCTCTTGATACAAGAACCGCAAATGGATCTTTAAGATCAAATACAATGCCAACGGAGCAATTGACCGAAGGAAGGCAAGACTGGTAGCACGAGGATTCACCCAGATCCCGAATATCGACTAAAGTGAGACTTTTAGTCCATTCGTCAACATTCGTTGATCCGAATACTCTTGTCTTATGCTGCAGCTGCTAACCTTGAAGTGCATCAACTCGATGTACAAACAGCCTATCTGAATGGAGTGATACAAGAAGATATCTACATGATCTAGCCCGAAGGATACTTCTGGAAGGTATGAAAAATCATGTCTGTAAACTCCACAAAGCATTGTATGGCTTGAAATGGTTTGCCAGAGCTTGGTTTCAGAGGATCAACACATTCTTAATTGAACAAGGATTCAAACCAATCACTGTTGATTGCAACGTCTATTCCAAGTCAGTATAGCAATCCTTCATTATCATCACCTTGTACGTGGATGATACGTTGCTCTTCAACAACAATACCAATATGGTCAAGGATTTGAAGCATATGCTATTTTCAGAGTTTGACATAACTGATCTGGACGAAGCTCACTTCTGTCTGGGAATTCCAATCCACAGAGACAGAGCAAATCGACTGATTGACATCACTCAACAAAGGTATCTTCACAATGTTCTCAACAGATACAATTTGATAAATTGCAAATTAGTTCACTCACCAATGGATCTGAGCCTGCATTTGTCAAAGGACCAATGTCCCCATGCCAAGCAAGAAGTGGAGCAAATGAGAGAATACACTTAACGATCGATACTAGGATCTCTCATGTATGCAATGGTCTGTACAAGACCTGATATCTCTTTTGTTGTAAGCTCACTCAGCCAATACATGGCTAATACTGACGTTACCCATTGGAAGGCTCTCATACGAGTCATGAGATATATTTGAGCTACCATGGACCAGTGCATTTGCTATGGAGATGTCAGCAATGACAATCTTCATCACCTCAGTGGTTATTCTGATGCAAGCTGGGGAGGAGTGTGAAAAATACAGATCCTAAGTGGATCTAAACTCCAAGATCATTGGCTTGAATGCTTGCACTCCAAACTACATAAGCTAGGAATTGGCAACACATTCTATGCTACCTAGAATGCAAAGAACTTGATCAAAAAGCATTTATCACAAATGGAAACTTCCATAGACATCAAGTGCGGCCCAAAATAGCATTATACAGTCCATAATACATCAGCCTATCACTTTTGGAAAGCACCTAAGATCATACACAATAGCTTGAAGACAATACACACAACAATGCTCTCAATGGAGGAAGAAACAATGACAATGATCTATTGATCTCAATGAAGCATACAAAAGGTTTCTCCAACCTGTTCTCCACGACTTCCCTACTATTTATGGATGAGGAAGATGACTCTCTCTCCTCTCTCTAGAAGGTACTTGACCCTAGATATTCCCTATATAGGAAAAATAGCTAAAAATGGCTTATATGACCAAAATACATCAAAATGGTCTCATTTTGAAGGGTATGAAGTTTGACACTTCATCATACTGAAAAAATACAGTAAATAAAAACATTGTGGCCTGGTTCACACGTGTGAAACTCCAGAACCAAAACTATTTACAATTTTAGCCAATTTAGGCCTCAAACTAGCTAGGAAATGTTGACAATTTTCACACTCCCTCTTCAACATTGGATGCTAGTTTCAACATAGTCTTTGAGCACATTCCAAGATTAGATCTATGCATTAAATATAGGTCCTTTCCCAATGGTTTGGTGAAGATATCAGCCACACACTCCTTTGAAGAGACATGTTGAAGCTCCACCTCTTTGGCAATGACTTGATCTCTCACAAAATGGTGAGCAATCTCAATGTGCTTGCTCCTTGCATGAAAAACAGGATTGCTTGCCAAGCTTTGGGCTGAAAGGTTATCACAAAGTATGATTGGAGTCTTCTCTGGTTCCAGCAAGTGAAGATCCAATAACATCCTCTTGATCCAAAGAATCTCCTTGGTGCATGTTGTTAATGCCTTGTACTCGGCTTCGGTGGAAGATAGAGAGATAGTTGGTTGCTTCTTTGATAGCCATGAGACCACTCCATCTCCAAGATAGATTGCAAAGGCACTTGTTGACTTCCTATCCATTTGATCACCTGCAAAATCTGAATCTGAAAATCCACAAAGGTTAGGTGTAGTACCTCCATACAAGATGCCAAAATCTCTAGATCCCGAGATGTATCTAAGTACTCTCTTTCCTAGCTTCCAATGAGCCTCACTAGGATCTTGCATAAATTGACTTAGTTTACCAACCACAAAGCTTAGATCAGGTCTTGTGATGGTTAACCATATAAGAGATCCTATTAGCTTTCTATAGAGAGTAATGTCCTTGAAGGATCTTTCATTACTTCTTGTAGTTAGCTTTACATTTGATTCCATAGGAGTAGAAACAACTTTACAATCTTCCATATGAAACCTTTTTAGAATAGAGTTAACATACTTTTCTTGACATATGAATGTAGATTTAGAAGTTCTAATAATCTCTATTCCTAAGATATAATGAAGTTTACCAAGATCTTGAATTTCAAACTCTCTTTTGAGTGCCATCTTGATTTCATCTATATCTAGATTGTTACCACCACTTAAGATAATGTCATCAACATAGATCAAAAGTAAAGTGATATCATTTTCATTCAATCTAAAGTAGAGAGAATGATCATACTCACTCATAACAAAGTTTTGAGAAAGTAAGAAGGAATTGAGCTTAGCATACCAACTCCTTGGTGCTTGCTTTAGCCCATACAAACTCTTTTGGAGATAGCACACATGATTAGGCTCATCATGTGAAACATAGCCCTCGGGTTGCTCCATGTAAATATCTTCTTCAAGATCACCATTCAAGAAGGCATTAGTAACATCCATTTGCCACATATCCCAATCATAAAGAGTTGCAAGAGAGATTAGGATTCGAATAGTTACCATCTTTGCCACGGGTGCAAAGGTCTCATCATAGTCAATACCATATTCTTGAGCATACCCCTTTGCCACCAACCTTGCCTTGTACTTGTTGATTGATCCATCTTGATTTGTCTTGATCTTGAAGATCCACTTACAACCAATTGCCTTCTTGTCCTTTGGAAGCTTTACCAACCTCCATGTGTTGCTTTTGATGAGTGCTTGATGCTCATGATCCATGGCTTGGATCCATTCCTTCTTTTGAATTGCTTCACCTACACAAGTTGGTTCATCAAAAGAGGTAAGAAAAGCAAAGTTAGAGTTGTCCACCACTTGCTTTCCTTTTTCATCATAGGTTAGCCTTGATGGCTTAGCCCTTTGCCTTTGAGTCTTCCTTGAAGTTTGCTTTGGAGTGGCATCTCCATCTTCATCCAAGACATCTTGCACATCATGATGATTAGTAGGCACATCAACATCAACAACATTGGAAACATTCTCTTCATGAAAGATGACATCCCTACTTATGACAACTTTCTTTGTAGAAGGAATGTACACTTTGTAAGCCTTGCTTACTTCACTATAGCCAACAAACACACCCTTCTTTGATGAAGGATCTTCTTTAGTTCTATCATCAAGTGTGATATTGACAAAACATATACATCCAAAGATCCTACAATGCTTGACACTCGGCCTTCTACCATAAAGAACCTCATGAGGAGTTTTACCATCCAAGGAAGCACTTGTCCATCTATTACATAGATAGTTAGCACATGCTAAAGCTTCCCCCCAAAAAGACTTAGCAAGATTAGCATGTAGTCTCATTGCCTTGGCACATTCACAAAGGGTTCTATTCTTCCTCTCGGCCACTCCATTCTGTTGTGGAGTCCTAGGACTAGACATCTCCCTCTTAATCCCATGTGCTATACAAAAGTCTTTGAACCTATTTGAGGTGTATTCCCCTCCATTATCAGATCTTAAGCATTTGATCTTTGTATTGAATTGGTTTTCCATTTCATTCTTGAACTTGACAAATGCAGCAAACACTTCATCCTTACTTTTAAGAAGATAGATCCAAGTATACCTACTAAAGTCATCAATGAAAGTTGCATACATCTTTGCCCCACCATTGCTAGTTGTACTAGAAGAATGAATATCAGAATGCACAAGTTGAAAAGCTTCTTTAGATCTAGAAGTAGATCTAGAATAAGCAAGTCTATGAGATTTGGACAAGGCACAATGTTCACAAACACTATTGTTTGCAACAAGACTTTTAGGGAGACCAAGAACAAGCTCTTTCTTTGCCATTACCTCCAAAGATTTGAAGTTGGGATGGCCCAACCTCTTGTGCCAAACTTCTTGGTTTGTCAATTGCTCCCTAGCCATACATCCTTCATGATTAGAGATCACACATGCATCAAGCTTGAAAAGTTTACCATGCCTCCTACCTTGAGCAATCAAGGATCCACATTTACTTATCAAACATGCATCTCCAATGAACTCCACATCAAGTCCTTTGTCAATCATTTGACTTACACTAAGCAAATTCTTAGTGATTGAAGGAATGTACAAAACATTTTCAAGATTTGCTTTCCTATTTGTTGAAAGGGAAATAGGAATAGTGCCTATGCCTTTGATGTCACATTGACCATCATTTACAGTGTAGATGATGTTACCTTCTCCCTCATAAGACAATAAGGATGTAAAGTATTCCTTATGTCTTGTCATGTGAGATGAGGCTCCACTATCAATCCACCAAGGATCATTATCATCTATGTTGGCTAACAAACTTGAAGTCATAACAAGTGATTCACATGTGTTATGTTCTTCCTCATCTATTGTAAGATTTCCTTGCCTCTCTCCTTGCTCTCTTTTCTTCTTATAACATTCATTTGCAAAATGACCTTTTATCCCACAATAAAAGCACTTGAACTTTGACTTATTGTTCTTAGTAGAAGAGGAAGAGGAAGAGTGATCATCATGATCAAAGTTACCACCTTTGGACCATTTCCCTTTGCCTTTAACTTTGCCCTTGAATTTGCCTTTTGTGAAGAAAGCCTCTTCACCTCCACCTTGCAAGGATGCACCATCAAGCTTTGATTGCAACCTATGTTCTTCAGCCAATAAGATTTCTTGCAAGTCAACCACACTTGGCAAGACTCTTTGAATGGCAAAACTTTGCACAAGGTTAGCATGTTCATTTAGCAAACCATTCAACATAACTTGGACTATTTCACCATCTTTTATGTTCTCATCAATGCATGCTAAATCATCACTTAGGGACTTAACTCTCAAGATAAATGCATGAGCACTTTCACCCTCTCTTTGCCTACTAGAAAATATTTGTCTCCTTAGGGTTAATACCCTAGATGTGGACTTTGATTCAAAGAGCTTCTTTAAGGCATTCCATGCCTCACTTGCACTTTGACACTTTCCAACTTCCTTGAGAAGTTCATTTGTAACATTCATTTTAATGATATGAAGAGCCCTTTTGGCCTTCTTATCAAACCTTTGTTGCTCTTGAAGTGTGAGAGGTCTCTCTTCAATTTCTGCAACTATGTCCATGAGTTCATTCAACTCAAGTAAGGACTCCATCCTCACTTTCCAAGTAGAGTAGTTTGATGAACTCAACCTTTCACTAGACTCTAGCATGATCCCACCATTGGAAGCCATGATTCTAATGTTTCTTCAACTTTTAGGTTCTGTCCTAAAGCACTTAGCACTCACTTTTCTCTCAACAAATGATAGATAAAGAGATCTATGAAGATTTAGGACCCTAAAACACTTCTATCTTGAACCTAGATGGTTTCCAAGCATAGAAAGGAAGATTGAAACACATGCAACACTTTGCACACACTAAGAATGGATTACAAAATCAAACCAACCTGAACACACTCTTGCTTAAGCTCTCAAACTTTCCAGCAAGTGACCAAATCAAGTTATGGTGTGAAGAGTTACTTGCATTCTTAGAAAATACCCAAAACTAGGATGCCAAGATTACCTAGTAATGAACAAACTTGATCAACATATGATCAACACACTAAGATATTGATTCAACCTGTAAAACCACATGTAAACCACACTTCTAAAAGTTTATAAACTCCAGCAAGTGATAAATACAAGATTTAGAGGTGAATGAATGAGCACACTTAGTGAATCACAAGACTAGCTTCACTATCTTGTCAAATCTTGGTGTTTAGATGTAGATCTAAGATCACTTCACATGAGAATGTTCCTCAACCTGTTAAGAACCTGAAAACACACTTGCATAATGGTTAACACCTTCCAGCAAATGCTCCAATCAAATTACATAAGGAGAGTTACTTACATGCTCAACAAAGTACACCAAAATTTATGCCAAAATTGATGACAATCTTTACAATATGCTCTTCACAATGGAGCTTACAATATGTTCACCCAAAAAAGGGGATCTTTCATCCAAATGGGAGCTTTGCTCAGCCTTTAGGAGAATTACAACTCACTCAAAAGAGCATTTGTCATCCACTTAAGGAGAAGTTTCATCCACTTAAGGAGAGTGTTCATCCAAGAATGGAGATTGTCAACAATAGGATTGAAAAGAACATTGTTAGTATTGAATATGCACAAGCCTCACAATCACAAATGATTAGGTGTTATGATCTGATCCAAAATAGTTTCTTTTCAGCCTCTGATCTTCAATAGACCTGAAATATGCTTTTGATCCACAAGTTCAACTACAAAACAAAGGTTAGTAAGATTTGATCAACAAAGCAATGCAAAATCATGCTAGAACTTGATCAAACATCCAAATATCACCAAAAATGGAATACTTACTGTAAATAGAAGCCAACCAGCTCTGATACCATGTGAAAAATACAGATCCTAAGTGGATCTAAACTCCAAGATCATTGGCTTGAATGCTTGCACTCCAAACTACATAAGCTAGGAATTGGCAACACATTCTATGCTACCTAGAATGCAAAGAACTTGATCAAAAAGCATTTATCACAAATGGAAACTTCCATAAACATCAAGTGCGGCCCAAAATAGCATTATACAGTCCATAATACATCAGCCTATCACTTTTGGAAAGCACCTAAGATCATACACAATAGCTTGAAGACAATACACACAACAATGCTCTCAATGGAGGAAGAAACAATGACAATGATCTATTGATCTCAATGAAGCATACAAAAGGTTTCTCCAACCTGTTCTCCACGACTTCCCTACTATTTATGGATGAGGAAGATGACTCTCTCTCCTCTCTCTAGAAGGTACTTGACCCTAGATATTCCCTATATAGGAAAAATAGCTAAAAATGGCTTATATGACCAAAATACATCAAAATGGTCTCATTTTGAAGGGTATGAAGTTTGACACTTCATCATACTGAAAAAATACAGTAAATAAAAACATTGTGGCCTGGTTCACACGTGTGAAACTCCAGAACCAAAACTATTTACAATTTTAGCCAATTTAGGCCTCAAACTAGCTAGGAAATGTTGACAATTTTCACAAGGAGATGTAGACAATCGTAAATCCACATCTGGATTTACATTCTTCTTCAACGACGGTCCTATCTCATGGAACAGTCGTAAGCAAACTTCTGTCGCACTTTCTTCTACAGAAGTAGAATACATTGCAGCTTCTCAATCTATCAAGGAAGCGTTCTGGTGGAGAAATTTACTATCAGATGTTAATCTGAATCAGTATAGCCGTACAATTTTATTTTGTGATAATCAGAGTGTTATTGCCTTATCGGCCAACCCTAGATTTCACTCTAGGAGTAAGCACATTGAAATCAGATATCACTACATCAGGGGCAAGCTTCTCAACAAGGAAGTAAGCTTAACGTACTGCAGAACAAAGGACATGGTTGCAGACATATTCAGGAAAGCACTCAGTGTTAATGCACACAATAAATTTTGTGCATTGCTTAGTCTGAAGATCAAGGCATTCACGGATCCAGATTAAGAGGGGGTGTTGGATTTATTTTCTCTAGTCACCTAAATCCCATTTTAATCTACCTCCATTCATGCTGCATATTTACTCGCGTTGTCGCACAGTCTGCATATACTTTTCATGCAAATTCTCACAGGCGTCTCTATCCTAATGGATGTGTGATGCAACATCCCTCACTTTTGATTGGACCCTTACAACACATCTCTCTCTTATGATTGGACTCTTTGACTTTTGCCACCACATAGGGTGCATCACTCATCAAACCTGAACTTGTCATGTGTAAGCAATGAGTTACATCACAATTGAATTTTGGCCTAATCATGACAAAACATGTGTACTTGACCATTTGACCTCTAAAGCCAAAATTGGCCCTATCACCTAGTGACACCAAGATGCTTGCTTAGCAATCTTTATGATACCCCTAAAGTCAACATTATAAACTAATTCTAACTATTTTACACATGTGAGAACATGCTCCACACATGTGAAACGTACTCACAAACATAAAACATAAAATCACCAAGATAGATTTTTGACAATTTTTCACACTCCTCAAAAACTAGCTTGGTAAGATCAAGCAGTTTGTGAAACTTTTTGTCATGTGCTACATGTAATTAGCCCATGAGCTTCCTAATGAATTGCCAAATATGGCCATGGAGCTAAAGTAGACTAGAGTTAGTCATTAGAGTAGTTAATAAGGTGGCTCGAACAACCTCGCTATATTTGTGAATAGCGGACTTGTAATAATGGTTGTAAGGCCCAAATTAGCCAAATAAGGCCCCAAACTTATAGTACAGGCACAAATGACCACTATAAATAGCTAAGGTCGTGCTAAATTTGGAGGCTATTGTTCGTTTTATAATTTTGAGTTCTAAGAGATCTTGGAGCTTCTCTTGGAGAGCTTTCTTGATGAAGAAAGTGGTTCATGAATGATCAATAATCATGAATAATGATACCTTACTTTGCCTATTTTGTATTAAAATATTGGAAAAATCTATCTAATGTTGAAAGTAGGGGTCCTAAAAATGCCAAAGATGAATTGAGCTCTTTTGGCTTAGTAAAGACCCATCTTAGAATAAAATATTCAAGGTAGGTAGAAGTAGAAACTCGAGCTACCATAGGAATTGCCATTTGTACTTTGCATCCCACATTTAATGCATGAAAAGACTAGGTGGCACAATTAGACATGCTGATGTGGCTTGAATAAGTCTAGATAGTTTGAGAGGTGGATTCACAACTCCAATTCAACTCAAAGTAGGAGGAGAGTCCATAAATCTATATATATGTGTTGTACTCTCATTAAGAAAATGATGAAATTTGTGTGAAATTCAAATTTGGAGACTAAGCTCTTTGTGCCCTCTCTCTCTACTCGTGTTTTGTACTTTCATTTTCTCTCTTTAGCCGAGTTGAGGCATTTATGATGCTTAGTCTTATGTTTTGTTGACAGATCTTGCTTGTAATACAATAATATTTCTTGTATGATCAGCTTTCCTATTGTCAACCAATGCTAGTCTGATCTTTATGGTATTATTGGGCTTAGGAGATCAAAAGTACATGTGTAGGGCGTCCCACACGTGTGAATTCAGCATGGTATCAGAGCCTACCTAAGATTTACAAGCAAATCTAATCAAAAAGTTTGCAAATTTGATCAGATTTCAAGCTAGGAATTGTCTAGATTCTACTTTCTAGCTAGTTTGCAGTTTTCTGGTGATTTAGAATCTTAAACCACTTTGAATGGTCCAGATCAGGTACTATATGGAATTTCAGGTGCTGGCACGTGTGAAATCCACCCATTTTCAGTTTGGTGGTTCTCTTTCACCTTAGATCCAAATTTCATGCAAATTGGCCCACTAGAAAGCTAGAAATGTGTAGAATCTGATGCAATTTGAATCATGACACTTGGATAAGCCAATCAAAAGTTATAAGCTTTTGAAGAGTCGTAGGTAGGATGCCTAGCCCTGTGGCAAATCGTGAGTACATATCATTTATTGCTTGAATGATCACAAAAATCATCCAAAAGTTGACCAATCTCATCTATATGTGATTTAGACAAAATTTATAGGTTCTAGAGAAATTGTTTCATACAAATAGATTGTATTTGAGTCAATTTGACGTTTTTGGAGTATTTCACACGTGTGAAATTCAGAGAACCATAACTTTTGCCATACTTCATCTTTTTTGATGATTCAAATCTTGTTTTAGAGAGATTGTCAAGTAGTGAGATCTATCTCACAGTTTTTTGCTTTGTCTTACATAGGATTTGATTTTTTGCCCTTGATTGGTTCCTATAGTGAGAAGATAAGCAAATTTTTCATCCATTTTTTTTATTTCCATCATTCTCTATGACTCCAATGGGTGTCTTTCTATTAGAAGCAAGTGAAAGATTGTCAACCTCCAGTTACTCAATTTGGAAGGTTAAGATGGAATCTGTCTTAATACTACAAGATGTGATGGATATTGTACTTGATATTGAAGAAGAACCACAAATTTCTCAAGAAATTCCAAAGTACAAAAAGAGAGCTAGGATGGCTCTGCATTATATTAAGATGAATGTCTCAAATGACATCTTAAGAGAAATTGGTGTTTGTACTAATGCCAAAGATGCTTGAGATACTCTGAAGTCCATCTATGAGGCAAAGAATACTTCTAGACTTCTAACACTAAGAAACCAAAATTTTCAAAGTGTACAGAGAAGTGATGAATGTGCTTCAGCTTATGTAATGAGAGTTAAAGACCTCCATAGAGAATTGTCATGCATATGAGACTCCATCAACCAAAATGAACTTGTTCAAGTCATACTTAATGGGTTAAAGGAGGAATATGACAACCTTGTTCAGATTTATGCCATTAAGGAGGAGCTACCAAGTTTGGAAACAATCCAAAGTGTGCTCATTTCTGAAAAATCAAGACAAGAGCATAAACTCTTGAAAATGGAGAGACTGTCTCTCAACATTGATGGTAAAGCTCTCTTTACCAGAGACAAGCACAAGACAAGAAGTAAGAATCAACACCAACCCTCTTCAAGCAAGAACAATTTTATTTCCAAGGAGAAAGGAGAAGAGGATGAGTCCTCTCAAGCTTTCACATCCAAGAAGAAGAAGAAAAACATCAAGTGTTTCTTTTGTGGCAAGAAGGGGCATTATGCCACCAATTGCTTCAAGAAGAAGAGTCAATTCAAGCAAGCCAACATTTCTAATGAAGAGAAGGAAGATGCTCATGCAAGTGATGGAGAGGGATCTCTTATGGTCTCGAGTTTTTCTTCATAACCTTCCAAGAAAGATGGTTCGTGGTATATCGACAGTGGAGCTTCCTCACATATGTGTAGCTCCAAGCATGTTTTTTCATCCATGTCACCTTATGAAGGAGCCAAGAAGTCCATCTACACAGCAAATGATCATGAGTGTGCTATTGAAGGCATAGGGACTATTCCCCTAAAGCTTTCTTCATCAAAAGTTCTTTCTCTGTCTAAAGTTTTTTTGTTCCTAGGTTAACAAAAAATCTTATTAGTGTTGGGCAATTGTTTGATAGTGGACTAGATGTGAATTTCAATGCTGATACATGTACAATCAAGAAGCATGATGACTTGGGTATATCTTCTAGCTTCAAAGTCTATGGTGTTTGGCTATTTTCTAAAGTTCAAAGCTCCAGTTGAAAAGCAATTTTCATACAAAATCAAGATTCTTAGTAGTGATGGAGGTGGTGAGTACACTTCCAGTAAATTTTATGATTATTGTGAGCTTGAAGGCATTAAAAGGGAGTTTTCTTGTGCATATACACCATCTCAAAATGGGGTGGCTGAAAGAAAGAATAGAACATTGTGTGAATGTGCCAAAACCATTAGAATTGAGGCATCCTTGCCAAAAGACTTTTGGGGTGAGGCCATCAATTGTTCAAACTATCTTTGCAATCGACTCCCTCATGTTGCACTTGGAGGAAAGTCACCATATGAAGCACTTTATTTGAAGAAACCTAAGGTTGATCACCTTAGAGTATTTGGATACATATGCTTTGTTCATATTCCCTGGAAACGAGAAAGAAGGATGATCCTTGTGCAATCAAAGGAGTAATGGTTGGATATTCATCCAACAAGAAAGCCTATCGAATCTACATGCTCTCTACTTCTAAAGTAATTGATAGTAGAGATGTAGTTTTTCATGAAGAAAAAAAGTCCAATCTTGGAGGGGCCGAGATCAAGCAACCTCAAAGTCTATCACCTTTTGTTATTGAAGACAATCAACATATGGAGGAGTCAAGATTTAAATATGAAAGTCCTCGGGTTTTCACTCCTAGAAGATCCATGAGGGAGAGATCCAAGCCTAAGAGGCTCACTTATGATGACAAAGGAAAACAAGTGGATCTTGATTCCACTTATGCTTATTTTGTTTCTCACGAAGAGCCCAAAGATGTCCAAGAAGCCCTCAATACCAAGGAGTGGTATGAGGCCATGAAAATTGAATATGATACCTTGATCACCAACCACACATGGGAGCTAGTAGATCCACCACCTAACATGCATATCATTGGATGCAAGTGGGTGTTCAAGATCCAGTACAATCATGATGGCTCCATCAACAAGTACAAGGCAAGACTATGTGCTAAAGGCTTTGCACAAATATATGGCCTTGAATATGAAGAAACCTTTGCTCCTGTAGCAAAGATGGTGACAATAAGAATCATAATCTCTCTTGCCTTATTTTTTAAGTGGAAATTGTATCAACTTGATGTCTCCAACGCTTTTTTGAATGGCTATCTTGAGGAGGAGATATACATGGAACAACCTCAAGGATTTATCAAGGATAAATATAAGGTGTGTTTGCTATTTAGAAGTCTTTATGGCTTGAAGCAAGCACCTAGATCATGGTATTCAAGACTCAACAACTTTTTACTTTCATTAGGATTTGTGCTTAGTGACTATGATCCTTCTATGTACCTAAAGTTTGATGGTAGTAATATTGTCATTCTTCTAATCTATGTAGATGACATGTGGAATTTGTTTGATGCTAGTTCAAGAAACTAAAGATGCATTAGGAAGAGAATTTAAAATGCAAGATCTAGGAGAGATTCATTACATTTTAGGCCTTGAGATTGATTTTCATGAAGAGTACGCTTTTATTTGTCAATCCAGATATGTCTTTTCTATGTTGAAAAAATTCAATATGCAAAATTGTAAAGGCATAGATACTCCCATGGAGCAACATGTAAAAGATCCTATTAAAGGTGATGAAAGATCCTTCGAGAACATCACACTTTATAGGAGTCTTATAGGCTCTTTAATTTGGCTTACTATCACTAGACCCGATCTGAGCTATTGTGTGCAGTGATGTGATGTTTCAAAAGGAAGTAAACTTTGTAAGTGTAATGCTTAACCTTTGTAAAGCGGACTGTTGTAAACTTTGAAAAGTTTGGAAGCTTTGTGCATATGTGTTTGTACTTGTAAAGTACATCATAAATTTTGAAACTTTATTTCAAAGGTTTTAAAACTTCCTTACAAAGTTATAAGTTACAAAAGTCAAAATTTACATAAAAGGGAAAAAAATCAAAAGAAAAGTACACAACTATACTTGCAGGTTGTACTTGATGCGAGTACAAACCTGTGTGCCCTTCTTCCTATCTTTTTCGACCTCTTTCTTGGCCTTAAACCTCCTCCTTGTAACTCCTCCTTGTCAAGCTCCACCTGCACACACACACAAAATTGCAAATCCACCATCTTTTTCACCTTTTGCGAGGAAAATTGAAATTTTTTTCCTCCATCTCCTCCTCTTGAACGTACAATTGTACCAGCACCTTCTCCTAAGCCTAAGGACAAGCCTTAGAGGAGATTTAGGTGTGTCTTTGGGCCATAAGGTCAAGAGGTTAAGGTGGTGACCCAAAAGGTGGGTGGGGACGTGACCCAAGTGACCCTTGGGTTAGGCGATGTAGGGAGAGTGTGGCCATGTGTTGTGAGGGTAGGTGGACTCCAAAAGGGGATGCCACTTGTTATTAGGGCCCATGTGCTTGTAACGTGGCGTCCATAGGGCCCGCCACCCAACAAGGCTTTTTAGGAAGAAAAATGAGTGGGATGGGGGGTAAAGGCTCCATTTCCATCATTGAGGAGCTTAATTGTGGCCTAGTCTCCTTGAGTAGTTCTCTCAAGCTCTCTAAGCCATTTTGTTGCAAAGTCCTTGCCATTTTACCTTTGTCTCATTCATTAGCGTTCCATGGATACTGCTATGCCCGGGTGAAGGACCGTCTTCACCACCTCCTCCTCCTGATGTAGATACTAATCAACTTCTTCAGGCTTTGAACTTGCTGCAAAACCAAATCCTGGACATGCAAGCCAAGCATGTCGCGACCGAGCAAGAGTGGCATTCCTCAACACACTCGCGGTGCTGGTGTTCAATCTGGAATTTTTTTCGAACGAAAAGAAGGATCGGCTTCCCGATGTGGTATTGTCATGGCTCGATAGGTGGAATAGTCATTTTTCCATGCACGATGCGCCTGATAGTATAAAGATCGCTCTCATGTTTTTACGCGGTAAGGCGTTCACATGGTGGCAGGATCCGAAGGAGAGGGCTGGTGTCCCTTCTACATGGGATGCCTTTCAAGAAGCCTTTAAAATGGTTTTTCTTCCGGTGTTGGATGATTTTGAGCATTGGCGGCGCCGTTTCACCACCGTGCAGATGGGTACTAGGTCGTTAAATGCCTATATCCAGAAATTCCAAGAGATTTTGCCTCGATTTGCCTCATGAATCGATCCTATTTTATCTTGGGACTTCCGAAAGAATTTCAGCTAGAAGTGCAGCGACGTAACTAACCGCATTCTTCTATTTCTTTTGTTGATTTATCCTTTAAGGATGGCACTAGTTGCGAGAATTGTTGCTTTAATACAACTTACTAGAATGCTGATAAGTGATCTTGCTTACAATTTTACAAAGTATACCATTAATTGTTTCTATTCAGCCATTAGCATTAGTATTGTAGTGGATTGTTCCTCTATAAGTGATCATGAATACTTCAATAATTTATCAATTGTCTCATTAACAAAATGAGTACTCCTATCACTCACTAACTCCAATGGACATCCATACCTGATAATTATATTTACAGAGAAAATTTGCAATTGTTTTTGTCATTTTCTTTTGTCACTTCAGCTTTGACCATCTTGGTACAATAGTTTGTAAATACTAGTATATACCGATTTAGTTTAATTGGAACCACAAAATCGATTTCCCATTTCTCAAATGGTGCTAAAGCTAAAATTGTGACTAGAGGCAAGTTAGAAGAAGAAGCTGTTGGTTTACCAACTCTTTGCATTAATCACAATTCAAAATGAGCTTATGTGTTTATATACATTGTTGGCCACCAATATTTTCCAATCATAATATTCTTAACTATGTTTTTCATAGCAAAATGCCCTCCTGCATCCTTCTCATGAAAAGATTTAATCACTTCTTGTGTTTTGTGCTTTTCCAAACATCTCCTTAATTTTTTATCAGTTCCCATTCTATATAATATTTCAGAGATGATAGTGTAAGGAGCAACTCGATATTGAAACATATTCTTTTCCTCTATTGACATTCCTCATGAACATTCTAAAGCTTCTAGATATTTCATAATATTAGCAGATCAATACAGCTTCTGAGGATGCCGATAGTTATGTCTCTCAATTTGAATCGATAGCTGTCAATAATGAGAAAAATTTGGATAAATAAATAACATAGTTGATGTTGCTCGACAAAGACTACGAGCTTCAATATTGCTCTAGATCGATAGTGTCGACTTTCTAAATTACACAAAATAGGTAGCAAAAAAGGACATTTGGAACAACCAATGTGCTCGTTTACTTACAACACCTACACTTGCCAAAAGAACATAACCTCATTATTGTCATTAATTTTTAGTCAACAAAACCCCAATGGTATTTCAATAACATGACACATGAACCAGTAAACTAAGAATCGTCACCCTTTTGCAAATTTACATGCCAGACTCCAACTTACCATTACAATATTCAAAGGAATCAATTTAACTTTACAAGTTTCTCTCTAGTGTATTCTACTTAAAGAGTACATATCACTCACACAGGTAAAGTACCCACAATTAGAGAAAAAGGTAGATATCAATGTACACATTCACTTCTACTACATACGCTTGCTTCAATACAAAAGACCTTATTGTTTCCATTAGGATTTTTTTTAATCAAGATGACCTCATGAGTACTTAAATATCAATATGATGCAATTGACTTAAAAATCATAAGCTTTTGAGCAATTCACATATCAAGCTCTAAATTTCCCACATAATTCAAAACACGAATCATATAAACTCAACAAGTTTCTTTACAATATCTTTTATCAAGGAAAAACCTCTCTTTCCAACACCTTCCTCTCATACAAGCAAATTATTAAACGTAGAGGAAAACTAACATATCTCCAACATCATGCAGTCATCTTTCTCTTGGCTGCTCTTATACTCATCAAATTCTTCTGCTAGTATAAGCACCTTACCTTTACTACATGTCTCTTCATTGATTGGTATGATTCTAGAACCTAATAAAATTCATACAAGAAATGACTTAATAAATATGTACTAAATTACAACACAATCCACTCTGAGACATTGTCTATCAAGACACAATTCTACTAAAACAACTTAATTTTTTCGACCCTCTGCCAAAATTATATGGTATCCATGCCTGCAAACATCACAAACAAAAAGGTTGTGAACAATAGATCACCTTTTATAATCTGAGTGCCTCCATTCTAGTAAAATTAAGGGCCTATTAACTAGCTGATCATAAATTGAACAATTTGGTAACATCAATCAGTCAAATGAGACTAGATCAATTTAATGAGGTTACTTTACATTATCTTTACAAATTAGTTCAAAAAGATAAGATCATAGAATCATCGACTTAAATGTGGATCCATTAAAATGTCATTTGCAAGCAACATCCCACCTATTCAATGTGAACAATCATATCCTTAAGCACTTGTCTTATGAAATGGAGAGTAGGATAGCTTATCGAATTCACAAACGTGCAATGAAAGCCAATACTCTCATTCAAAGAAGCATACGGGTGTCTATAACATAAGAGAGCAACACATCCAACTCCAAACTCCGAGGACACTATCTAAGAGTGCAGAATAATGCTTTCATTTGCTTCATTGCAAGGCAGGACATAAGTGGATTAACATTAACCTAAGTTGTCTCAAAGCCCTCTTTGCTACGCCCAACAAAACCAAGCATTTGTAGGGTTGAAAAATTGGCGTTGATTAGTAAAAGAACTAGATTGAATGACAAACAATAAATTTTGAACCATTTAAGAATAGAAATTTAGAATGCATCTTCATACCCAAATTTACATACTGAGATGTATCAATTTGATATCTTAGATCCTAATTTTATAAATAACTGTGATCTAATAAATCCGAGCATGAATACAACAAGCTCATACATAAGGTATGTACATATTGGTGTATGTGATTAATCTCACATTGTTGTACATAAACCAAAACCGATCTAGTTTGGAGCATATCTACATATTGGGTATGTGCCACTGATACATGCTCCGTACCTTTTGGTATGAAATGGATTATTCCATACATGCGAACAATGTGAAATATTACTTTAATTTTGTGTAAGGGCTTCTAATCTCAGACTAGAAGCCCTTTCTTCTAGCATAAACTTGAGGAAGTGCAATTTTCAACATAGGTCTTTCCAAATTTTATTATGAAATGTTGCAAGCACATTTGTCATCTGGGAAGATAGAGAGTGAGAGGTTTTTTACGTACTTTCCATGTGTCTGCATCATTAGGTTTTTTTACTTCTTGTACACCAATCTTTGTTTGCTTCTAGTTTAAGGGAAAGTGAGCATAATGAGGCCATATTATCAAACCACTTGTCTAGCTAGAAGTCAACCCACAAAGTAAGAACTTAATCTATGGCGATTCTTGAAGCTATCTAGACTGATCTAATGGTGTCTTGCAGCACTATAGGAACTGTTTGTTATCGCCTTTTTGTGTGGATGAATTGTAACGGCAGTATCATAATCTCCTGCTCAATACTGATCACAGACTGGAAGTAGATGTGAACTGAGCGATGGAGAGTTTTACCTGGTGGAGAGCAACCACGAGCAGAAAAAAAACATCGATCATGAGGAGGAGAATTTGCTTTACGGATCTGGATGTGTTAAAGACAACAGCAACATCAATCATAGCTCTTGAGTCTTCAAAGCAAAGTCAGAACGCGAGAGAGGAAGCCTCCTGGAGGTTAAGTAGGGAGGATTTGCAGCTCCCTCGTTTATCTTTTGCAGCAGGCCAGGCTGATTGGCGTCTTTGATCAGAAAACAGGTCTGTGCTTCCAGATCTAGACGCAGATGGTTTCAGTTTTAGATCGCCAATCTGATTTTCTTGTCTAGGTCGTTGGACATGTGCCAGTTAGTATCCTTGATATCATTGAAGATACGTGGTAAATTCTGAGTCGTCTTATCATATATCACAAATCGGCCATCCTATACTAAAATCTTATATTAGTGCAAGCGCTGTGTTTATATCACCTGTCGGTGGAAGTAGTTAACATTCAAACAGGAACTTTGTATGCTGCAACCAACGGGACCTTTTCATATCACTTTGTTGGTCCAGCAAGGGTCGTGGGAGATGTTGAAAGGGCTCGTGACATGAAGTATTCCTTAATTTGAGAGCAACACTCAGTGATTTTGCATGGTAAAGGTATGAAATAGATCAGCCTAGTAGGTCCTTTGAGTTGATAGATCAAGAGCATAAGTGTTAGTGACTTAGTGGTTACCTATTGAGAATAGTGTCCTCTCCATGTGTCCTGGCATTCACTTGAACACTGTTAATCGCTCTTAGTTTTTACACTCTTAGTTCTCGATTCTGAAAATCATTGTTATTGAAAATTTCATGTGTGATTTATCATATTGTTTTCCTACAAAAACAAGCCCATACGTTGACATGGCCATTTGAGCTTGATTTTGGCTTTTTGACTGTTACAAACACTTCTATTTACCCTATCAAATATTCTAAATTGAAGTTTCTTCACCCATATTACGGGAAAGAACATGCCTGTTACATGGAATGCTTCGAATCTGAAACATAGTGCTCCTGAAAGAAATAAATGCAATAGACCACTCTAGCTATACTTCATGTATTTTCATCTACAATTTCATGAAGTTAAGCTCAAAATTGGATGTCTAGTCTTTCGGGTATCTGGTCAGCTCCTTTCTTTGACAATTTTAAATTCTTTTGCTCTTATTTGGTTTCTGCTCAAATATGATGCTATTTGTGTTGGCATGCCTACGCTTGGTTACGATTTAAGCCTTGTATGATTCTAAGTGCAAAATCGAGAGAGGATAATAGAGGCACCGTTTTCTCCCTCCCAAAATGGTCTCGTGCCTCAAAACCCCACTATACCACAATGTTAATTTTAAAGTGATGCTTAATGCATCTGCAATAACATTTATAGGGTCCATAGCATGATTAGACCTAACTTAACTTGTAATTCTTGGAAAACATGATCCATAGCCACTTTGGTTAAAACTCCCTTTGCCATCCTCGATGTGATCGAACTATTGTATGAGCATGAATTTGAGGGCATGAGAAAGTCCTAAGGTTGGGACCCATCAATTGCATCCGATTCCAAAAAGTGAGTTTGAGACAAATTCGCCTTACCATGTTTGTTGACTATTGGCTCAATAAAGAAATCCTCAAATGTACCGGTGGGAAGATGTGAACTAGAAATGCCATCCTAGAACAATAAACACCAACGGGGCACATTGTTAGAAATAAATGACTATGCTAAAGTTAATCCACAGGTTACTTTGACCCAAAAGGTCGAGATTTGTGTAACCATGGGTATTTAGTTATTTAGGCCATCTTTGTCTTAAGTTCAGTTGGACCCAATTTTGGTCATGTACTGACTCGTGGGTCCTTAGGGGTCTAATTTTGTTTAGGGGCCCTATCTTGACTTTTGGGGGTGCCCTACATTTAGTAAGTGGTTAAGCTTAGGGTTTGTTGGCATTTGGCCACATCCAGGTACAGTACTAAGATGCTCATTGTGTATTCCAGTTTTTACATTTGCTAAGCATTGCTCTCCATTTTTCAGCTTGCATTTCTGCTCTGTCTCTCCTTGAGGGCGTCCATCTTCTTCCCTAATCTGTCTTGTGGAGATTGTTTGATAGTTAAATCTTGGTGCCTTGCCTCTTGTTTTCCTACATGGTATCAGAGCTACCGGATCGGCAGCAAGCTTGTATGTTGGCGCCCTACCAAAAGAGGAGCTACTCTACTTTGTGATCTGAAAATTCAGAATCCTGCTAATTTTTCCAAGTGGAGTTTGGATCAGCTTTTGTGTCTCTTTTTAGGTTGAAGGAGGGCGCCCATCATGGATCTTGGAGGAGCATTTTTGGCGCCCAAAAATCAACATCTCAAATCTGATTTTTTGCAGCCAGTTTTCAGCAAGAGGGCGCCCAAAAATCTGCTTCTAATTTGGGTTTTGGAACCTTCTTACTTTGTTGAATTGACAGGTTTGCAGTTTTGGAAGAGGGCGCCCAAAATTCAGCAAATTCTATTTTGGGTTAGGGCAAATTTGTGGCTGGAAAATTGCAAATTTTCAACAAGCAGTAGGGCGCTTTCAACAGCCCTATTGAAGTGTGTGTTGATCACACTATTTGGCTTCCTAATTGGGTTTGGTGTAGGCTTCAATCAAAGCTAACCTAATTTTCAAGCAGCTAGTTTTTCGTGCAGAAAAACAGCCATCTATCCATTATCTTTTGGGCACTTTCGTTGCAGATTGGAAGACATTTTGTGCTCTTATTTTCAGCTTATTGTTTATTGCAAATTAGTGAGTAGATTTGGCTTTGGAAAGGCTCTCTTTCCTATCTACTACAAGCTGAGATTCTGTTGGAGGTAATGGCTAACGAATCGAAAGCTATCAATTCTTTGTTTAGTGAAGATCGGTTGCATGGCACAAACTATTCCTTGTGGAGTTACATGATGAAGAATCTTCTCATAGCGAAAGGGCTATGGGATTTGGTCAATGGTGATGAGGAAAGGCCTCCTTCTTTGGCACCTACTACACCTCGTGGATCATCATCATCATCAACATCTTCTACATCTTCGGAAGAACAAAAGAAGTGGGATAGAAGGGATGCACAAGCATATTCTATGGTTGTTCTTGCAGTGAAAAGATCTATCTTACCTCATATGATCTTGTAAGACATCTACAAGTGAGTGGGAAACACTTAATACGATGTATAGGTTCAAAAATCCAGCAAGAGTGGTGTATCTCCGAAATCAACTTTCTATGTTGAAGATGCATGAAGGAGATCTAGTGACCAATCAATTGACGAAGATCAAGGATCTTCGTGAGGAGCTTCTCAATATTGATGAGATAATTGAGGATGCTCAATTTGTTTGCATTACTTTCAACTCATTACCTTCCTCTTAACTTTCATTTGTTTCATCTTTGAGTATCTCTCTTAGGGGACATCAACTCTCCTTTGATGAACTTGTTGGGCTACTTCTTCAAGAGGAGCAAACGAGGCAAAACTTTGCGGGTGACACTCAACAAGGTCAAGCTTTCTTCATGAAAGGGGAAGCCTCCTTCCAAGGATGAGCAAAAGCCCATTGGAGGTCAAAATTTTAACACTCAAAAGAAGAAAGGGAAGTGCCATTATTGCAAGAAGTATGGTCACTTCATCAAGGATTGTAATAAGAAGCTTGCGAAAGAGGAGAGTAAAGGTATTGATACTAGTGCTTCACTTGCTACTTTGGAGCAAGAGCTTGAAGCTAGTAATGATTTCTTCAACCAAGACTATGCTTTTGTGTCTAATATTGCTTCTACTAGTACTTCTACATCTATGAGAAATTCAGGTTCTATTTTGCAAGTTGCTGATTTTCAGCCCATTGAATGGAAGCAAGGTACAACACGTGCGGATAATGCATCTTATCCTATTCATGGAATTGGAATTGTAGCCTTCATTCTGCCTAATGGTGAAGAAAAGTACATCAAGAATGTGCTTTATGTTCCAAGAATCAAGAAGAGTCTTCTTTCGGTTTCAACTATGTTGAGGCATGGACCAGTTGTTGAGTTCAAAGAAGATAAGTGTCTTGTCAAGGATCCTAAGATCTCTCTTGATTCTTGTTTCGGGAACAATGCATGATGGCTTATTCATGATGGATACCTATGAGCGACGAATTCCCTCTACATGTGTTGCTTCTACATCACAATCATTGGAGTTGGCTGAATTGTGGCATGCAAGGTTTGGGCAGCTCAACTTTGCAAGTTTGAAGAAGCTGAAGACATTTAATACGGTAGAAGACATTCCTATTATTGAGCAGCCGGAAGGGCATGTATGCGAGAGGTGCATACTTGGAAAGTTTCAAAGGAAACCTTTTCCAATTGATGGAACTATAAGGGCTCTTGATAAATTTGATTTGGTTCATAGTGATGTTTGTGGGCCAATGAGGACTGAATCCAT
The DNA here is from genome assembly GCA_029204225.1 of Diphasiastrum complanatum. Taxonomy (NCBI): domain Eukaryota; kingdom Viridiplantae; phylum Streptophyta; class Lycopodiopsida; order Lycopodiales; family Lycopodiaceae; genus Diphasiastrum; species Diphasiastrum complanatum. The sequence goes on from CM055103.1 coordinate 470,342, forward strand.
TGGAAAGTGCATCTATTTTGTGACTTTTATTGATGACTTTTCCCGTTTTACATGGATCTATCCTATGAAGGCTAAATCGAAAGTTTTTCAACATTTCAAAGATTTTCTAGCAATGGTGGAAAATCAATTTGGGCATTCTTTGAAGACCCTACGCACCGACCGAGGAGGGGAATACATCAAGAGTACGTTCGGTGCATTTCTTCGAGAGAAGGGAATTCTACATCAAATGACAACTCCTTATACGCCTCAACAAAATGGTGTTGCCGAGTGAAAGAATCGCACACTTATGGAGATGGCTCGTTGCATGCTCAAAGCAAAGGGGCTGCCTCACAAGTTTTGGGCTGAAGCGGTTTTATAATGGTGGCATACATAAGCAATCGTAGTCCTGCTAAAGCATTGAAGGTATTAACTAAATAGCTTGTTGTTTCTTGTCGTTTATGATCATTTTTTGGTCCATTTTTTTGAGATTGTATATTTGTGAATCTAGTTTTGGTGAGTTTGGTGATATATTAGATATGTTTGACAATTTGCTTCAACGCCACAAAGTCTATCACCATCACTCAATTTTTTTATCTAGAGGTTATTGGATTCCTTACCAAAATTGACTGTTTGGTTTTTTTTCATCAAATAGTTGCAATTAAAACACATATTTACTAACATACGTACACAATTTATTATTTGTAATTCACAATATAGAGGATTTTACAACTCAATATTTTACTCTCTCTCTCTCTCTCTCTCTCTCTCTCTCTCTCTCTCTCTCTCTCATGCTCATAGAGATCAGAGACAGTGTACCTCCCACCATCTTGTTACTACCAGGATTACCAGACATTCTACGCAGAGGCGTACTACTACTACACATGCACGTGCTCATGCTCACAGACGACGCCGGCAGGCTCCAACGCTTTCCCATTCTGTGGCTCGCATTACATCTTTTTATAGCATCAGCACAGCAGCAGCAGCACCGCCTTGACATCTTGCCATAGATAGATATGATCATTATGCACACACTCCCGCATACGGGTCTATTTTAATTTGCACTAGATGTTTTCTTTATTACAGTTTGGAGACGTTTTTATACGCTCTCATGGTTACCACATACTTGACATGTACTTCATTAGTCTTATATGCCTTTTGGCATGGAAAAGATATTAATAAAGCTTTCTCGCTCGCTCTCTCTCTCTCTCTCTCTCTCTCTCTCTCTCTCTCTCTGTTTCAAATTGTGTCTCTGTTGTGTATTGTGTAGCCTCTGTAACAGTTTCAGCAGAGTTTAACGTAAGGACGGTCGTTCATTTTATGGGGACCATCCTTTCAAAATTATGGAGAGCCCCCCACGAGTCACTAAGCCCAACTCTGGACTGCTGTGGGCTGTACTGCGCAGGAGGCAGCCAGGCAGTCGGAGGAGATGATGAGCAGGCAGGCGGGCGGAGGACAGCAGACAGGCAGGAAGCCGGAAGGCTGAGGGGTGCGCTGGGTCGGTGAGTTGGGGCCCTGGGTGTGAGACTGAGCAGGCACCTGCCAGGTGCCTGCAACATTTCAGCACCCACAGGGTGCTGAAATTATGGAGAGCCGTATGCCTTTGTTGATTAAAATCGGCTTGGGGGAAAATTGTCAATGCATTTGCTAATCTTTGAGCTGGCACGTTGTGACATATGATTGTGGATTTGCATGATGTATTATTGGGAACGACATCGATATTGTTAAACTAGCATGATTTCGTTTAACCTCGAATGAATCTAAGTAGCATGCTAGGTATGCATAGTATACATCATTACGACATATGAAGACGCTTGTATTTTCTAGCACGATATGATTCCTTTCTGCCGCTTTTTAAAACTAGAGTTGTTCGTATGTCACACGTAGCTTTCAAGAATCGTTAAACGTCATGTTTTTGCAATAAAATGTTGAGTCACTAAACCGGGTCTCTTTGAAACACAAGAGCAAGCCGTCCACCAAACGTGGTTGAAACACACCACCTTGGTTAAGAGTCGCACTAGTCATACCCGCCATTGGAAATGTCTTGAATTTACGCATGTTTGATGTATCGCTTACGGAAGCTCGACTGCCACATTATCAATCCATCTTATACTACTTCAGATGAAGCATATAAGCCTCGTATCACTAGACAATATCGGCGTGGCCCGATCAAATGGGCCCCATGAAACATCCATCTCGGTGTCTTTTGTAGACCTACCCTTGGTGTGTCAGATGATATAATTGTCAGCAGGTGGTTGACTCGTACAGTTCATAGCCCTACGTATAGGTAATAACTCTTCAAACAGTGGCTCGTGATGAGATTTTGCCCGGCAGGTCATAGTTGCGCACTTGACTGACAAACCAGTCTCTAACACTAATACTTTGTGGACCAACGGCATGGGTGATTACTCTTACAAGCAAAATAAAGGTTCTCCCCGGCAGACGCACCAATCTTAGGGCCTTTTTTGGCAGGGGATTGGTCTAGCCGAAAAAGTCCTACGAGGGTCAAGGGGCAACACGCCTCGGGGAATGATTCGAAAAAATACTAGCATCTTCTCATACGTGGAACAAAAGCTCGATACCATACCCACAAAAGCCCTATGGATTCTGACCCTCGCCGTCATGTACCTGAGAGGTAAAGCATTTACCTGGTGGCAAGATATAAGGGGTAAGCCTGAAATTCCCAGAAATTGGAAGGATTTTTGTAAGGCCTTCAAGGCGGCCTTCCTTCCTATTCTTGATGATTTTGAATTTTATCGTCAGTATGCAACAATCCATATGGGGAACCGGCCCCTGGATCAGTATTTACAAGAATTTTAAGAGGTCTATTCTCGTTTTGCAACTAGAATAGATCCCTTGTTAGTAAATTTGCATTTTATACTGGGGTTGCCAAGAGACTACCAACTAGAGGTCAGGAGGAACCAGCCTCTTACCCTCGAGGATGCATACTCGTACGATGGCTAAGCCTGAGACTGGTGTCTTGCCCGACGTAAAGGGTAAGAGGCCTTTCTTTCCAAAGAAATCGAAAGATAAGGCAAAGGAAGGGGCTTCAGGTTCAAGGAAATCGAAGAAAAGATCTACCTTGGACCAGGAAACCTTCATGAAAGCCAGAAGCGACAATCTGTGCTTCAATTGCATGGAACCAGGTCATGTCGTGAAGGAATGTCCAAAGAAACGGAAAGCTAAAGGGGCATCTTTTAAGACGCCAGGTAAATCTAGCATATCTAGTGTAGATCTTTCCTTTGCTGGTAATTCTGTGTGTGAGCATTGTTGTTTTAATATGGCTGTTTTTGGCCCTCATGACCTCATTCGGATGAAGGGGGTTGTGGGTGGCCAAGCCATAACTGTTTTATTTGACGATGAAGGGGGTTGTGGGTGGCCAAGTCGTAACTGTTTTATTTGACGATGGTTCCACACATAATTTTATTAACGCTAATTTGTTGCAGAAACTAAAGGTGGAAACAAGGCAAAGTGACCACCGATACACAGTGAAGCTGGCAACTGGAGCGGAAAGCCAAGTTTGGGACCAGATAGTCCCACGTCTACCAATAGAGATACAAGCCTATAAGGGTAAATTAGACTTTCATATTATGAATCTAGATAGGGTAGATGTTATACTTGGTAAGGAATGGTTTTATGAGAGGAACGAGTCTATGAAGTCAGAGATGCTCCAAGAATTTCATAATGACATTGAGTACCGGAAGGGTACTTCTAATAGTGTCGCGGATGCCTTAAGCCGGATTGGAGAGGTCAATCACTTAAGCTTTTTTGAGATCCAATCTGAGTTGTATCTGTCCTTAAGAGATTTGTGTAAGACCGATAGGTACTTATGTCGTATTTGGCTAGACGTCCTGGCAGGTTCTACTAGATCTAGTGATAAGCTTGGAATGCAGAATTCCAAGATTTCTCCTCAGGACAAGATACAAAGAGACTATTCCATTAGGAATGGGTTACTTTTCCGGAATGGAAAAGTTTGTGTGCCATAAAATGATGATATAAGGGCCCAAATCCTGCATGAATGTCATGACAGCCCGTGTGTAGGGCACCCTGGCGCTCAAAGGACACTTGACTTAGTAAAAAGGAACTTTTACTGGCCAAATTTAAAAAGTCAGGTGGAGGCATATGTTCGCAATTGTGCGCAATGCCAAGTTAACAAAGCTGAAAGACTTAAGGCAGTTGGTTTGTTAATGCCCTTGGAAATTCCCGAAAGAAAGTGGGAAAGCATTTCCATGGACTTTGTGGTTGGGCTACCTCGGACAGGGAAGCGAAATGATGCCATTTGGGTAATAGTTGACAGGTTAACTAAAATGGCACAGTTCATACCAACCAAGCAAACTGTCAAAGCTTCTGAACTTGCACAGCTTTTCGTGGAAAAGTTGTTCAGGTTGTTTGGGTTGCCGAATGACATTGTTAGTGATCGAGATCCAAAGTTCACTGGCAAATTCTGGCAAGCGGTCTTTGAGAAATTAGAGACCACTCTAAGTTTGGGGTCTTCATATCATCCTGAATCGGATGGTCAGACAGAGAGGACAAACCAGTCTATGGAAGATATGCTTCGAGGATATGTTTCTAGAAGACAGTCGGATTGGGAAAGGTACCTTCCAATGATTGAGTTTGCGTATAATAGCGCAAAGCACTCAGCGAAGGGTTTTAGTCCATTTTCTCTGAAGTATGGTTTCCAGCCTAGGGCTCCCATTTTAGTGGGCCTCAAAGGCCTCAAGGTTAAGGCAGCAGTAGATTTCCTGCATGATATGGAAGAGATGTTGCTTGTTGCTCGCGAAAACGTAAAAACGGCTCAGGATAGAGCCCAGTTTTACGCCAATCAAAAGCGACAACCTAGGGTCTATGAGGAGGGGGCTTGGGTATATCTTAGAATCCCAAAAGATTCTAAGGTTCTAAGGACTGGAAAATGTCCTAAGTTGTCACCTCATTACACAAGGCCATTCCGTATAGTAAAGAAACTCCATTGGAATGCGTACCAGCTGGAACTTCCTCAAGGTGTTAAGGTACATCCAGTTTTTCAAATTAGTCGTTTAAAGGAACGACTTGGTGGAAAGGATGACTTGATGCCTCAGGAGGACTTAATTCAGCTGGAAGACCTATCATCCTTTGTACCTACTGAACCACAGGCCATTGTTGATGTACGTCAACGTGGGCTCAGGAACCAGTAGGTGACTGAGTACTTGGTTCGTTGGAAAGGAAGTTCCGAGGATGACGATACTTGGGAGAAAGAACATGACCTTAAACTAAGATTCCCTAGATTCCTTCCTTAGATAAGGAATTTTTTAAGGAAGAGGGAATGTTAGGGACCCAACTCCTTTGGGTCCCAAACTCAGACTTGAGACTGGACGATGACTGGGCCTGTAGACTTGACCGGTGACTCGTGAACCTGCATGGTTGCCACGTGTCATGATCCAGGAGTGCACATGGCTTGGAGTCTCGGAGGTATACAAGGGGAGGATGACTCATTTGCCATCCATTCTATCTACCTAGGAGGAGGTGGATGGAGAGCGTGTGCACGGCCAGGATGTATTGCTAGCATGAGGCAAGAGATGGCTGAGAGCCTAGGCGGTGGTATGGGACGCCGTCTGGGAAGGAGGTCGGATCCAGCTTGATACGGTCACAGGCCAGGGCACGGTGGGTGGACCTGGATTAGGTCCTATGGCGGGGTGGAACGTGAATCGTTCGGTCTCTTGTGGTTAACCGACACTTGGAGGTTTGCAGTAAGTAGGATTGTAACAATACCCTACGTGTTTAGGAGCCATCCTTATGCCTTTAGGACGTTATCCTTTAAGACTCGAAAAGTGTCTCTAATCCCTTAGGGTACTGCCTTTAAGATCTAGGACTATGCCTTTAGATAGCCTTTAAGTCTAGGAGTATGACCTTGGTGCAATGTATATCATAGTGTAAGCAAATGCCTTCGAGGTCATGTGACCCTCAATGGGTGAGGCTAAGCCCTTAGCAGTCTATAGGCAATGGGGCGGGTGTAGGCAACCTTCATAGTGATGCTCGTGGAAATCATCAATACTCATCCGAGATCATAGCACATACAAAACCTTGCAATATCAGTGTTCATCCAATGGGTATGAGGAGGTGTCACCTCATTCTTAGTTGTTTTTCCGTGCTATGTGGGGTACAAGTTATATGCGCCGCTTGGTTTGGTGGTATTTCGCCGACCGTCGGGCCTAGGTATTTCGCTAGGCATTTCCGATGGCGGGTGTGACTAGTGCGACTCTTAACCAAGGTGGTGTGCTTCACCCACGTTTGGTGGACGGTCCGCTCATGTTTCAAAGAGACCCGGTTTAGTGACTCAACATTTTATTGCAAAAACATGACGTTTAACAATTCTTGAAAGCTAGGTGTGACGTACGAAGAGCCTAGTTTTAAAAAACGGCAAAAAGGAAGCATATTGTGCTAGAAAATACAAGCGTCCCAATATGTCGTAATGATGTATATTATGCATACCTAGCATGCTACTTAGATTCATTCGAAGTTAAACAAAATCATGCTAGTTTAACAATACCAATGTCGTTCCCAATAATACATCATGCAAATCCACAATCATATGTCACAATGTACAAGCTCAAAGATTAGCAAATGCATTGACAATTTTTCCCAAAGCCGATTTTAATCAACAAAGGCATACCTCGTGTATTGGAGGAAGATACTAAGGAATACCCCAAGTCACGAGCCCATTCAACATCTCCTACGACCCTTGCTGGACCAACAAAGTGATAGTCGCAACATACAAAGTTCCTGTTTGAATGGTAACTACTTCCACCGACAGATGATATAAACACAGCGCTTTGCACTATCAGAAGATTTTAGTATAGGATGGCTGATTTGTGATATATGATAAGAAGACTCAGAATTTACCCACATCAGAGTCCAAACCTTCGAAGATACATCCCCTGATTACGCATCTTCAATGATGTCAAGGATACTAACTGCCACATGTCCAACGACCTAGACAAGAAAATCAGATTGGCAATCTAAAACTGAAACCATCTGCCATTAGATCTGGAAGCACATACCCGTTTTCTGATCAAAGACGCCAATCAGCCTGGCCTGGTGCAAAAGATAAACGAGGGAGAAGCAAATCCTCCCTACTTAATATTAGGAAAATGGACAAGATCACACAATGGTAGAATGACTCTGGATCTCCACCCACTATCCTGTACCTGGCTCTACACCCACAATCCACCATATAGCTTGGAGGACCAACGCTAGACCTCCAAGAGATCATGCACAGTTACCACTGTGGATGTGGATGCCTCTCACATGCACACTGTGGGTCCTACTCAAGTCTAGGGACCCACCCTTAGTTACTAAGGGTGTCCTCCACTCAGTGGCACTCCCTATGGATATAAACCAAGCCCTCTAGATCCTAGTACCTAAGGGTTATTATCCCGAACTACGGGGCTGAGTGTCACCCCGCCGGGACCCCTTAGGGACTAACGAGCCACATGTACCCTTGTGTTTGCCAATGGCCATAACAACTCCCCCCCCTAAAAGGAGCTTTCGTCCTCGAAAGCAAAATCTTCAAGGATGAAATCAAGATACCTCTTGCGAAGCTTGCTTACAGACTCTCAAGTTGACGCTTCTTGGGACCCATCCTTCCACTTAACTAAAACTTCTCGAAAGACCGCATGACGAGTTTTGCGGTTTTGGATATTCAAAATTTCCTCTGGTTCGTGTGGCAAGGAATTAGGTTCCTTAAAGTCTATTAGGGTTTGTTCTGAGACAATATTGTCTCCTTCTCGCATCACCCGTGTAATAGATCCTAACACCACAGTAGGGCAAACACTAACTGATCCACCCAACCTTGCCTACTCCCTGATATAGAGTAAGCCCCTCCTAGCCCAGTGTGAGGACTGGTAGCATGCTACTGCCAAGTGTCGGCCACGTGGCACTGACGTGGCCGACTGCACGTCGGGACCCAACTGGGGGCCCTATCCTGCTGACAGGGTCCCTAGGCTGTGTTAGGCCCGCCATGGCTATGGACCGTGCTGGGGCACACTACTCACACTGTCTTGCCCTGTTGGTCATGTACGCTGGACACGACCCTGACTGTGGTATCTGACCTATCTGTGTTCTCTAGGGTTCGGCACTGGTTACGAGCTCGTAACACTCCCTCCCCCTTAAGAACCGTCTTGGTCCTCTAAGACAAAGTCTGGAAAAATCTTGCGAAGGACGCTGCCTCTTTCCCAAGTGGCATTCTCAACAGGCTGATCATTCCACTTAACCAGATATTCTCGGTATAGAGTATGACGAGTCTGCGTCTCTCTACTATCAAGAATTTCCTCTGGTTCATGTGGAGGTTGTTGAGGATCCAATGGGAGAACTAGAACACTGTCCCCTACCAGATTATCTGATCTGGTTAAGGCTTTTCGTAACTGACTTACATGAAAAACTGGAAAAACCTTACTGCTGTGTGGGAGTTCTAGTTCATAGGTGACCTCGCCTAGTCTCCTACTGATGGTAAAGGGACCACAATACCTTGGAGACAACTTAGCACACACTCCTGATTTGAGGGTTTTAGAGTCAACTGGGACTCTCAAGTAGACTCTCTCACCAGTGGAGAACTGCACATCCCGTCTGTGTGGATCTGCATAATGCCTGGCTCGATCCTGGGATTGTCTAATGCTACGCTTAGCATGTTCTATCATCTGGTTTAGGTCTTCTAAAAAGTTTCTGGCTGCTTCAACTTTTTCTTGTTTAAACCCTACAACTGTGGGTGAGCGTGGCTGAAAACCGTACATCAGCATAAATGGGCTGTATCCCGTAGCTGAATGGTTGGTACTGTTGTAAGCAAACTCTAATATCGAGAGATACTCCTCCCAATTAGTCTGCCTCTTGCTGACGTATGCACGAAGCATATCCTCCAGCACTTGATTTACCCTTTCTGTTTGACCGTCCGTCTGTGGATGGTCGGTGGTACTCATATTAAGTTTAGTATGGAGATGATGGAATACTGCCTTCCAAAAATTTCTAGTAAACTTACTGTCCCGGTCGCTGACTATGCCGGAAGGTAGACCGTACAATTTAAATAGCCCGTCTACAAACAACCTCGCTAACTCTGGAGCTCTAACGGTTGTTTTGGTCGGAATAAATGAGCCATTTTGGTCAGACGGTCAACTGTGACCCATATAGCGTCATTACCCTTTTGGGTTTTAGGCAGGCCTACTATAAAATCCATGGAGATACTCTCCCATTTACCAGCTGGTATTTCTAAGGGATGCAACAACCCTCCTGCCTTTAAACGCTCTGCTTTATTTACTTGACATTTCTGGCAACTGGTTACATACTGGTGGACGTCCTTTTTCATACTGGGCCAGAAAAATTGCCTACGAAGAAGCTCATAGGTCTTCTGTATGCCTGGGTGTCCCGCGCTAGGATTGTCATGACATTCATATAGGACCTGCTGCCTATAATCCTCTGAATTGGGGACACATACTCTATCTCTATAGAGCAAGTACTCATCCTGAATGGAATACTGTTTCCATTTGAATCCTTGAGTCAACTGACCCTCAACCACTGGGGTTTGCTTGGGTGATACAGGCTCAGAATCCTCAACGTCATCTGACGACGTATACTCGGACTCATTATCATCCTCAACGGAAGCTGCCGTATTCTTGGATGAACTGGCACCAGCCCCGGGAACTGGTTCTGGAGTCTGTAACTGTCTGTTCTGGACTGAGTTCCAGATAATAGAGAAGAATGCATCATGCTGGCATTTCCCTCTCAAGGACTCGAGTAACTCATTACGAATCTGAGTAAAACTCAGCTCGTTTATCATAGACATTCTGCTAAGGGCATCTGCTACTGTATTGAATTTTCCACGCCTATATCTGATAGACATGTCAAACTCTTGCATCAACTCTGCCCAACGAGCTTTCCGACCTCTAAGCTCAGGTTGATTGCAAAGGTATCTGAGACTCTCATGGTCTGTCACGACCTCAAAGTTGGCACCATACAAATAATGCCTCCAAGTCTTAAGGGCATGGACTATAGAAAAGAGTTCCTTTTCATAGGCACTATACCTAGTCTGTGCTGGCTCGAGTTTTTTACTCTCGAACGCAACTGGTCGTCCACCCTGAGTTAGCACAGCACCTACTGCAAAGTCGCTAGCATCTGTTTCGACCACAAATGGCTGATTGGGGTCGACGACCTTTAAAACTGGTGCTGTAGCTAAGGCTGTTTTGAGAGCATCAAAGCTCTCCTGTTGTGCGGACTCCCAAATGAACTCCTTTCCCTTCCCCTTAAGGAGATTTGTCATAGGGACTGCTATCTGAGCATATTCCTTGACAAATCGTCTGTAATATCCCGCCAGACCAAGAAAGATTTGAAGTTCCAAAATATTCTGAGGTCTCAGCCAACTGAGTATGGCTTTAACCTTATTTGGGTCCATCTTAATCCCATCTGAAGAGATAATGTGACCCAAATATGCTACTTCTTCAACGAAGAATTCACACTTGGATTGTTTAGCATAAAGCTTATGCTTTCTGAGCAGTCGAAACACCTTTCTGAGGTGTTTTAGATGCTCCTTCCTCGTTTTGCTGTAGACGAGGATGTCATCTAAAAATACGACTACAAACTTACCCAAGTATGGTCTGAGGACACTGTTCATCAAGGTCATAAAGGTAGCTGGAGCATTTGTGAGCCCAAATGGCATCACCTTAAACTCATAATGACCGTGACGAGTCCTAAAAGCTGTTTTCGAGACATCTTCTGATTTTATACGGACTTGATGATATCCCGATCTGAGGTCTATTTTGCTGAAAAACTTAGCCCCGTCGAGTTGATCAAACAACTCGTCTGCCCGAGGCATAGGGTATTTATTCTTAATTGTGACTTTATTGAGGGCTCTGTAATCTACGCAAAGACGCATAGACCCCTCCTTCTTTTTCACCAATAGGACTACTGGTCTGAATTTGGCCTTTCCCAAGATAGTCTGTTAACTGCCTAGTTATTTCTTCATCCTCTGTTCGGCTGACCCGATACGGAGGTTTAGAAACAGGTGCTGTACCTGGTACTAGGTTTATTACATGATCTACCTCTCTGGTAGGTGGTAAACCATGTGGCAAATCTTCAGGAAAAACATCTTTAAATTTAGACAATAAAGTTTCTAATTTACTGATTTTCTGCTGAATAGAACTGGAAATAGAAACTTCAGGAATAAACTGAAAGTCACATAAGAATACCTGATGGTCTTCGTCTCCGATTAGCTGACAGAGCTCTGAACTGCAGACCATAGGGCTGTTGGGAACATCATGCTCCCCATGCAACTGGATCTCTCGGCCTTTATACTGAAAGCTGAGGGTGTTCTCCTGATAGTTTCTGTGGAGGGAAGGTCCTAAACTGTAGAGCCAATCTCTCCCGAGAACAATGTCTGTTCGATCCAGGTGCATTATCTGAAAGTTTATTTGATCTTGGTACCCCTGAATACCAAGATTTAACTTACTTATTTCTATCCTTCTCTTCCCCATTAAAAGTAGGAGGCTTTAAATCTTTAAAAACACTGGGGTGAGACCGTAAAGTCTCACCCGAAACTGATGGAAGTGGAGAAGGGGATAACTGAGAAGTGGAGGGAAGGCTTCCTTTCGCGGAGCTCAAAATCAAGTTTTTGAGTTCAGCGAACGAGTCGTCCACACTGGACTTGAAATTGGCTAATGCCAGCTTCAGTTCATCCACTTCTGTTACCAATTGGAGGAACTGCTCCTTGGTAACTAGTTCGTCGAGTTCTTCGGCGAACTGTTCCTGTTCTTCTACTTCCATGGGTTCCTTCCCTTTTCTGTAAGCCAAGGCTTCTGTTTCAAGTTCGTCGAAGCCTCTCTCCTGGGGTTGATCAGGTCCCTGAGGAGTGGTCATCTTCGAAACTGAAAGAGAGCTACCTTAACTTCTGAAGGAAAAAAGTCTAAAAGACTAATTTACAACTGTACAAGGGAAAGGAAAGATGACTTAGCTGTTTCTGAGGACTGTACTTCCAAAGAAAGAATGAAGAGGAACCCTTTCAGCTCTTTTCCCCAAAATTTCAGACCTGCTGTTCCGAAAAATGCCAGTTTGAGGCTTCAAAACGGTACTAAATTTCCCGGTTTTTTGAGGATAGTAGCTCGCTGGTCTGATTGCAATCCAACTTGTCCACAAAAAGGCAAATCTGAAGTCCAAAAACCCTTCTGAGTTCTGAAAATTTCAGAAGTCTCCTACTCGCTGATCTGGTAGAAATCCTCTTGCTCCAAATCTCTGACGTTGGGGCCCAAAAACTTGTTGAAAAACCAGATTTTCAGAAGCACTGGCAGCGCTGGCCCTGCTCCTCTTTTTTGGCTTCCAACTCGCTGAAAACCAGTAACTTTTTCCCTGGAAATCGGATGTAGGTCTCTGACTGTACAGCGATGGAGGTGCTGGCTTCTTCCTACTCTAATTTCGCTGGGAAAACTACGAAGAATCCTCTGAAGTCAGTGAGAAACAGCTGTTTTTTCAGCGAGTTACCTACACTTGGAATCTGACTCCTTGCTACTGTGATTTCTCAGTGGAAATCAGAAGTTTGAAGGCTGCTCCTACAGCGATCCTCCTCCTCTATTCCTCTCTGAGAATCTGAGAAACACTTCCTATCTTCTGATAGCTTTCTCTACTGCTGTCCTAAACTCCCTAGGATGGAGATGGCTCTGATACCAGTGTAATAGATCCTAACACCACAGTAGGGCAAACACTAACTGATCCACCCAACCTTGCCTACTCCCTGATATAGAGTAAGCCCCTCCTAGCCCAGTGTGAGGACTGGTAGCATGCTACTGCCAAGTGTCGGCCACGTGGCACTGACGTGGCCGACTGCACGTCGGGACCCAACTGGGGGCCCTATCCTGCTGACAGGGTCCCTAGGCTGTGTTAGGCCCGCCATGGCTATGGACCGTGCTGGGGCACACTACTCACACTGTCTTGCCCTGTTGGTCATGTACGCTGGACACGACCCTGACTGTGGTATCTGACCTATCTGTGTTCTCTAGGGTTCGGCACTGGTTACGAGCTCGTAACAACCCGCTTTAGTCGACTGACATGAAAGACCGGATGAACCTTTGCGGATTCTGGCAAAGCCAGCTGGTATTGAGTATTGTGAATGGACCACAATACCTCGGGGACAACTTAGGACACATACCTGTCCTTAGAGTGGTAGAGTCTTCGAGAACTTTCAGAAACACCCGATCGCCCTCTTGGAAGGTAACATCCCTGCGGGTTTTATCCGCATAATGCTTAGCTCGCGCTTGCGCTTGCTTCACATTAGCTTTAGCTATCTTGATCATGGTTTCCATATCCTCAAGAAACTCTCTAACACTCTGCTAAGCTCTACGGCCATGGGGGCTCTAGGTTGAAATCCATACATTAACATGAACGGATTGTACTCTGTAGTGGTGTGTTTAGTACTATTATAAGCAAGTTCCAAAAGCGGAAGATACTCTTCCCAATTGGTTTGCTTCTTACTAGCATATGCTCATAGCATATCCTCGAGAACCTGATTGACCTTTTCTGTCTGACCATCTGTTTCGAGATGATCAGTGGAGCTCATAGATAACTTAGTTTCCAACTTGTTAAACAGCGCCCTCCAAAAGTTACTTGTAAATTTCAAATCTCGATCATTGACTATATTGGAGGGAAGTCCGTATAGCTTATAAATATTTTCTACAAAAAGCCTGGCAACTTTTGGAGCTATAACAATTTTCTTGGTCGAGACAAACCGCACCATCTTGGTCAATCGGTCTACAACTACCCAGATCGAGTCATGGCCTTTACTCGTTCTTGGTAACCCCACTATAAAATCAATGTTGATACTCTCTCATCTAACCATCGGGTCTAGTGGCAAGAGGAGCCCGCCTACCTTGAGACATTCAGCCTTTATGGCCTGGCATGTGGTGCACCTTAGCACATACTCCTATACGTCTTTCTGCATACTAGGCCAATAAAACTTATTCTTTGCAAGAGCATAGGTCCTCTTTATCCCGGGATGCCCTACATTGGGACTGTCATGACTTTCCTCAAGAATTTGGCGCCTGAAGTCAACGTCCTTGGGTACACATACCCTTCCTTTATAAAGGAGGTACCTGTCCTCAATGGAGAAATTCTTCCATCGAGCATCCACAACACCTGTTGATGGCACATCCACTTCGGATGTTTCCGCAACATCTTCAAGCGGCGCGTCCCATCCCAACGCAACTGCAACATCTTCCGATGGCCCCGCAACATTCTCTGATGGCCCTAGTGTGGCTGTGGAATTCCTTTGCTCAATAGCCTGCCACACAAGTGCATAGTGAGAATCACTAACACACTTTCCTTTGAGTGATTCTAGGAATTCACTCCTGAATGCCATAAAACTTAGCGCGCTTACCATGGGCATTCTACTCAGGGCATCTGCTACCACATTATAGCGCCCTTTCATGTACCTTAGCTGGTAGTCAAACTCCTGAAAAAGTTCAGCCCAACGAGCTTTTCTTCCTTTCAAGTCGCTTTGGGAGGAAAGTGTAATAGATCCTAACACCACAATAGGGCAAACACTAACTGATCCACCCAACCTTGCCTACTCCCTGATATAGGGTAAGCCCCTCCTAGCCCAGTGTGAGGACTGGTAGCATGCTACTGCCAAGTGTCGGCCACGTGGCACTGACGTGGCCGACTGCACGTCGGGACCCAACTGGGAGCCCTATCCTGCTGACAGGGTCCCTAGACTGTGTTAGGCCCGCCATGACTATGGACCGTGCTGGGGCACACTACTCACACTGTCTTGCCCTGTTGGTCATGTACGCTGGACACGACCCTGACTGTGGTATCTGACCTATCTGTGTTCTCTTGGGTTCGGCACTGGTTACGAGCTCGTAACACTCCCTCCCCCTTAAGAACCGTCTTGGTCCTCTAAGACAAAGTCTGGAAAAATCTTGCGAAGGACGCTGCCTCTTTCCCAAGTGGCATTCTCAACAGGCTGATCATTCCACTTAACCAGATATTCTCGGTATAGAGTATGACGAGTCTGCGTCTCTCTACTATCAAGAATCTCCTCTGGTTCATGTGAAGGTTGTTGAGGATCCAATGGGAGAACTAGAACACTGTCCCCTACCAGATTGTCTGATCTGGTTAAGGCTTTTCGTAACTGACTTACATGAAAGACTGGAAAAACCTTACTGCTGTGTGGGAGTTCTAGTTCATAGGTGACCTCGCCTAGTCTCCTACTGATGGTAAAGGAACCACAATACCTTGGAGACAACTTAGCACACACTCCTGATTTGAGGGTTTTAGAGTCACCTGGGACTCTCAAGTAGACTTTCTCACCAGTGGAGAACTGCACATCCCGTCTGTGTGGATCTACATAATGCCTGGCTCGATCCTGGGACTGCCTAATGCTACGCTTAGCATGTTCTATCATCTGGTTTAGGTCCTCTAAAAAGTTTCTAGCTGCTTCAACTTTTTCTTGTTTAAACCCTACAGCTGTGGGTGAGCGTGGCTGAAAACCGTACATCAGCATAAATGGGTTGTATCCCGTAGCTGAATGTTTGGTACTGTTATAAGCAAACTCTAATATCGAGAGATACTCCTCCCAATTAGTCTGCTTCTTGCTAACGTATGCACGAAGCATATCCTCCAGCACTTGATTTACCCTTTCTGTTTGACCGTCCATCTGTGGATGGTCGGTGGTACTCATATTAAGTTTAGTATGGAGATGATGGAATACTGCCCTCCAAAAATTTCCAGTAAACTTACTGTCCCGGTCGCTGACTATGCCGGAAGGTAGACCGTACAATTTAAATAGCCCGTCTACAAACAACCTCACTAACTCTGGAGCTCTAACGGTTGTTTTGGTCGGAATGAAATGAGCCATTTTGGTCAGATGGTCAACTGTGACCCATATAGCGTCATTACCCTTTTGGGTTTTAGGCAGGCCTACTATAAAATCCATGGAGATACTCTCCCATTTACCAGCTGGTATTTCTAAGGGATGCAACAACCCTCCTGCCTTTAAACGCTCTGCTTTATTTACTTGACATTTCTGGCAACTGGTTACATACTGGTGGACGTCCTTTTTCATACTGGGCCAGAAAAATTGCCTACGAAGAAGCTCATAGGTCTTCTATATGCCTGGGTGTCCCGCACTAGGATTGTCATGACATTCATATAGGACCTGCTGCCTATAATCCTCTGAATTGGGGACACATACTCTATCTCTATAGAGCAAGTACTCATCCTGAATGGAATACTGTTTCCATTTGAATCCTTGAGTCAACTGACCCTCAACCACTAGGGTTTGCTTGGGTAATACAGGCTCAGAATCCTCAACGTCATCTGACGACGTATACTCGGACTCATCATCATCCTCAACGGAAGCTGTCGTATTCTTGGATGAACTGGCACCAGCCCCGGGAACTGGTTCTGGAGTCTGTAACTGTCTGCTCTGGACTGAGTTCCAGATAGTAGAGAAGAATGCATCATGCTGGCATTTCCCTCTCAAGGACTCGAGTAACTCATTACGAATCTGAGTAAAACTCAGTTCGTTTATCATAGGCATTCTGCTAAGGGCATCTGCTACTGTATTGAATTTTCCACGTCTATATCTGATAGACATGTCAAACTCTTGCATCAACTCTGCCCAACGAGCTTTCCGACCTCTAAGCTCAGGTTGATTGCAAAGGTATCTGAGACTCTCATGGTCTGTCAGGACCTCAAAGTTGGCACCATACAAATAATGCCTCCAAGTCTTAAGGGCATGGACTATAGAAAAGAGTTCCTTTTCATAGGCACTGTACCTAGTCTGAGCTGGCTTGAGTTTTTTACTCTCGAACGCAACTGGTCGTCCGCCCTGAGTTAGCACAGCACCTGTTTCGACCACAAATGGCTGATTGGGGTCGACGACCTTTAAAACTGGTGCTGTAGCTAAGGCTGTTTTGAGAGCATCAAAGCTCTCCTACTGTGCGGACTCCCAAATGAACTCCTTTCCCTTCCCCTTAAGAAGATTTTTCATAGGGACTGCTATCTGAGCATATTCCTTGACAAATCGTCTGTAATATCCCGCCAGACCAAGAAAGATTTGAAGTTCCAAAATATTCTGAGGTCTCAGCCAATTGAGTATGGCTTTAACCTTATTTGGGTCCATCTTAATCCCATCTGAAGAGATACTGTGACCCAAATATGCTACTTCTTCAACGAAGAATTCACACTTGGATTGTTTAGCATAGAGCTTATGCTTTCTAAGCAGTCGAAACACCTTTCTGAGGTGTTTTAGATGCTCCTTCCTCGTTTTGCTGTAAACGAGGATGTCATCTAAAAATACGACTACAAACTTACCCAAGTATGGTCTGAGGACACTGTTCATCAAAATCATAAAGGTAGCTGGAGCATTTGTGAGCCCAAATGGCATCACCTTAAACTCATAATGACCGTGACGAGTCCTAAAAGCTGTTTTCGAGACATCTTCCGATTTTATACGGACTTGATGATATCCCGATCTGAGGTCTATTTTGCTGAAAAACTTAGCCCCGTCGAGTTGGTCAAACAACTCGTTTGCCCGAGGCATAGGGTATTTATTCTTAATTGTGACTTTATTGAGGGCTCTGTAATCTACGCAAAGACGCATAGACCCCTCTTTCTTTTTCACCAATAGGACTGGTGAGGCCCATGGTGAACTACTGGTCTGAATTTGGCCTTTCCCAAGATAGTCTGTTAACTGCCTAGTTATTTCTTCATCCTCTGTTCGGCTGACCCGATACGGAGGTTTAGAAATAGGTGCTTGTACCTGGTACTAGGTTTATTACATGATCTACCTCTCTGCTAGGTGGTAAACCATGTGGTAAATCTTCAGGAAAAACATCTTTGAATTTAGACAACAAAGTTTCTAATTTACTGATTTTCTGCTGAATAGAACTGGAAATAGAAACTTCAGGAATAAACTGAAAGTCACATAAGAATACCTGATGGTCTTCGTCTCCGATTAGCTGACAGAGCTCTGAACTGCAGACCATAGGGCTGTTGGGAACATCATGCTCCCCATGCAACTGGATCTCTCGGCCTTTATGCTGAAAGCTGAGGGTGTTCTCCTGATAGTTTCTATGGAGGGAAGGTCCTAAACTGTAGATCCAATCTCTCCCGAGAACAATGTCTGTTCGATCCAGGTGCATTATCTGAAAGTTTATTTCATCTTGGTACCCCTGAATACCAAGATTTAACTTACTTACCATAGTTTCCCATATTTTTTTATCTTCACCCTTAGCTAATGAAACTATGTACCTATGCTGACTAGGTACTTCTGGTAGTTTAAGCTTTTTAACCAGGGTGTGGTTGATGAAATTATGGGTTGCCCCATCATCAACCATGACTCTTACTGACTGGTTACCAACTTTCCCATGCATACGTACTAGGTCATGCGGCCCAAAGCTGAAGGGTCTCGCTAGCATTGCAGAGGTCAGCTGGCAACAGTGTTCATGATCTTCATGATACACTTTGATCTCGGAAGCTGCCGAGTCACTGAGGAAACATACAGTCTGAATCAGATGAACTTGTTTTTTATCTTTCTTATCTTTTTTAGTGAAAGGCCCCTTGGGACACTGTCTGACTGTGTGTCCCTTGCCCATACACACAAAGCACAAACGTTCTTGTTTGGCTTTCTCAAAATCATCTGGTTTTAAGGGCTGTATGAGTGAAGGGCGTTTCTGAGGAGCTTCACTTTTAAATTTATCTTCTTTCTTTCTTTTTAAAAATTTCTTTTTAAATTAAAAGTATTTCTGAGGAGGCTGCTCAGAAAGTGGTTGTTGTCTCGCTCTCTTCCTACCCACTTAATCATCATAGATTTGAGCATATCTGAGAGCTTGCTCAAGGGTAGTAGGCGAGTTTCTCTGGACCTCTACTTTATATTCATCTTTGAGGCCACGGACAAATCCCCTAATTTTCTGATAGTCATCCATATTTTTAATCTTTAAAATTGCTTCTCGATACTGCGAGATATATTGGATGAGGGACTTGTCCATTACTGTTCTTTCCCAGGCTTTCCAGGCTCTATCAAGTTCATTTTCTGGTAAAAATTCTCTTAGGAAAGCTTCTTCAAAAGCTTTCCATGATCGTGGAGTCTGCCCAGTCTCCTGGAGATTTAACCACCACTTATAGGCCATAGGCCCTAAGGAAAGACTGGCCTCAAGAGCTTGCAAATGGTCAGCGGTCTGTTTAAGAGCATGAATGTTCTTCCATTTGCTGAGGAAGGTTTGTAGAATATCTGCATTTCTATCCTTCTCTTCCCCATTAAAAGTAGGAGGTTTTAAATCTTTAAAAACAATGGGGTGAGACCGTAAAGTCTCACCCGAAACTGATGGGAGTGGAGAAGGGGATAACTGAGAAGTGGAGGGAAGGCTTCCTTTTGCGGAACTCAAAATCAAGTTTTTGAGTTCAGCGAACGAGTCGTCCACACTGGACTTGAAATTGGCTAATGCCAACTTCAGTTCATCCACTTCTGTTACCAATTGGAGAAACTGCTCCTTGGTAACCAGTTCGTCGAGTTCTTCGGCGAATTGTTCCTGTTCTTCCACTTCCATGGGTTCCTTCCCTTTTCTGTAAGCCAAGGCTTCTGTTTCAAGTTCGTCGAAGCCTCTCTTCGGGGGTTGATCAGGTCCCTGAGGAGTGGTCATCTTCGGAACTGAAAGAGAGCTACCTTAACTTCTGAAGGAAAAAAAGTCTACAAGACTAATTTACAACTGTACAAGCGAAAGGAAAGATGACTTAGCTGTTTCTGAGGACTGTACTTCCACAGAGAGAATCAAGAAAAGCCCTTTCAGCTCTTCCTCCACTGCTTTCAGATCTGCTGTCCGGAAAAATCAGAGATCAGGGTACCAAGAAAAAGAAACAAACTTCTAATTGTCTTGACCCCTTCCCTCGCTGTCTGAGGTGTATACTTTTTGCTCCAAAATTTCCGTTTTAAGACCCGAAAACAGCTGCAAACTTGTGGTTTCTGCCAAAGACCTTCCTCGCTGTCAGGGTAGTGGTCAATATGTCTTCAAAATCAGATTTGAAGAGTTGAAAACGGTGGAAAAAATCTGATTTGGGTCTTTGAGGACCCTCGCTGTCTGTCTTCCAGAACTGTGGCTCCAAAAAATCGGGATTTGGGGCCTAACTTCCCTGGAAAATTCTGATTTGAAGTGTGCTCCTCCCTCGCTGCCTGACCAGGAGTGTTGCTACTCGTTTTTGCTTACTTTGAGACCTAAAATCCCTCTCAAAATCTGATTTTCTAGCAACACCTTCAGCGCTGGACCTGCACCCAAGATTCTGTCACCCAAGATTCTGTCTCAAATCTGCTCCAAATTCCGGAAAATTTCACTCCAAATTCAAAGTTTCCACCCAATTTGGCAGCGCTGGACCTGCTCCACGTTTTCTATTTAGAATTTGCTCAAAAATCCACAATTGATACATAAAAATCAAGGGTAAATCCCTGATTTTTCAGCTCTGCGCCCTGTTGGTCATGTACGCTGGACACGACCCTGACTGTGGTATCTGACCTATCTGTGTTCTCTTGGGTTCGGCACTGGTTACGAGCTCGTAACAGAAAGCCACTTGATACTTTCTTGATCAAACATGATCTCAAACTTAGCTCCATAGAGGTAATGCCTCCATTTCTTAAGAGCATAAACTATTGCAAACAACTCCTTCTCATAAGTGGAATAATTCAATTGGTGTTTATTCAGTTTCTTACTTTCAAACGCGACCGTACGGTTGTGTTGAGTGAGAACAGCACCAACTGCCTGATTACTGGCATCCGTTTCTACTACAAATGCTTCATTTGGATCCACTAAACTTAAGACATGAGCAGTTGCAACTACAGCCTTTACATCTTCAAAGCTCACTTTTGTTGTTTAGGCCCCCAGCTAAAGTACTTGCCCTTACCCTTGAGCTGATCCGTCAAAAGAGCAGTCAAGCGGGCATACTGATGGATAAACTTAAGACATGAGCAGTTGCAACTGCAGCCTTTACATCTTCAAAGCTCGCTGCTTGTTTAGGCCCCCAGCTAAAGTACTTGCCCTTACCCTTGAGCTGATCCGTCAAAAGAGCAGTCAAGCGGGCATACTGATGGATAAACCTCCTGTAAAATCCAGCCAATCCGAGGAAGATCTGCAGGTCTTCCACTGAAGTTGGTACTGGCCATCGCATAATTGCGGCTACCTTTTTAGGATCCATCCTGATCCCCTCAACGGAGATAATATGTCCGAGGTAGTGAATCTCTTCCCTGAAGAATTCACATTTTGATTCCTTTGTGTACAAGGAATCCTCTCTCAAGACTTGGAACACTTGACGCCAATGATCAAAGTGTTCTTCTTTAGTACGAATAAAGACCAGGATATCATCAAGGTAGATTAACACAAACTGCCCAAGAGATGTCTGAACACATTGTTCATTAACCTCATAAATGTTGTTGGGGCATTGGGTAATCCAAAGGGAAGAATCAAAAACTCATCATGACCATTCCGTGACCGAAAAGCCGTCAACGGAACGTCATCTTCTTTAATACATACCTAATGATATCCAGACCTAAGATCTAACTTAGTAAAATATTTTGCCCCTTTGAGTTGATCAAAGATCTCATCTATCCGGGGCAAAGGATATTTATCCTTAATAGTGAATTTATTTAAAGCCTTATAGTCTATGCACATACGCATAGACCTATCTTTTTTCTTAACCAACAAAATGGGTGCGGTCCATGGTGATTTACTGGGGCGTATAAACCCTTTAGCTAAATACTCTTGCAGCTGTCGCTCTACCTCTAGGTGTTCCGAGTGGCTTAACCTATAAGGAGGCTTACTAATAGACTTAGTCCCAGGTACAAGCTCTATAGGATGATCTACCTCTCTTCTCGGGGGTAACCCGGAAGGTAAATCACTAGGAAAGACGTCTTTAAAATCATTTAAATTAGTTTGCAAACTCACATCTCTATCACTTCTCTCAACAGAAGAAACACACTTCTTTGGGTATGGAAAAGATAACCTTGAAGTACTTGAAACACTTTCAGAAGTAAGGAAACAAAGAAATACCTTTTTTTCGTTTCCACACTAACCGCTTCAACTGCACAGAAGAGACAACTGGCGAAGCCGGCAAACTTGCATGCATTTCCAACCAACTTAACTTTCTGACCTCAATGAATGATCTCCAAAGTGTTATCAACATAACTGCGAACAAGACCTCCACCTCATTCACATGAGACGCTTGGACAGACTTTACCTTGGGAGATTTTCCCAATGGCAAAACTTGAACAGTATGAACTTGCTTCTTCGCCTTCTTCCTACCGGGAGTCTCGTCACTATTCCCTTTGTTTTGTAACTTAGGACACTGACTCTTATTATGGCCTTTTCCCATACAAATGAAGCACAAGTGCTCCCTCTTGGCTTTTTCTATGTCACTTCTTGACAATCTATACCTCGTTTTATTCGAAGAATTAGATGTCGGAATTTTCCGCTTCTCTCCATGCTTGGAGGACTCAGGTCGGGTCTCCTCTACAACCCTTTTACCTTTTGGGCGAACTATGTCATCATAAGTCTGAGCTAGGGTGATAGCAGTTTCCAAGGTTTTAGGCTTCAAAGGTCGAAGATACTTTTGGTTTTCGGCTTGCAAACCACGAATGAATCCCCTTACCTGGTTGTAATCATCTAAATCAGACGATTTCATGGTAGCATCCCGATAACTGGCAATGTATTGGGTGAGAGGATGGTTTCCCATGCAACAAGTTTCCAATGTTCCCAGTTTCTATCGGTTTCATTCTCAGGGAGAAAGTTTTTCTTGAATACGTCCTGAAAACTATCCCAAGTCTTTGGTTGTGTACCACTTTCCCGCAGACTTATCCACCACCTAAAGGCTTTTCCCGTCAAGGAGATGCTAGCCTCTAAAGACCGATCCTCATCGAGGGTCCCTTTTAATCGGAAAGCATCATCATGCTTAACGAGAAAGGCAACAACCGAATCTCGGTTACGATCTTTTTCTTCTCCACCAAAGGTGGGAAGGTGCAAATCCTTAGGTACAACCTTATGGGGTGATGGTGGGACTGGAGGAATACTACCATGGATAGCAGGATTCACTCGATACTGCCCTCAAACAACTTGTTTCAAAGCACTAAGACTTTGCACACTATCACGTACTAGTCTTTCAAGTCTGGAAAGCCTCTCATTAGTTTCTTGCTGAGTTGTTCCTCAACAAACTCTTCTAGTTTCTTAAGATGATCATATGTTTCTACTACCCACTGCCTAAACTCAAAAAGGCTCAATGTTATGTCTTCATTTTCATCCCCCTCATTCATTTCCACATCCTGCATGTCATCATGCATGGAGGGATCTTGGGAAGGTTCTTGAGTAGGCGGTAAAAGAGGGACTGACTGGCTCTGTCCTATAGGAGAACTTCTATGAGGTAAGCTGGACATGACTATATCTTCAAGTTCATCTATGGGAGTAGGACTCATGTCGACAAAATAAAGCATGCACGATGAACTAAACACAACAGTTCTTTAAAGAAGCAAAACACGCTTCACAATTCACTTGCCAGAACATGCAAGAGGTTACTAGCAACATGCACTGACATGCATCAAGCATGCAACAACATGCACTTGACCAAGCTGAAGCAGAGGGCGAATGGGGTGCTGAAAGAGGAGGGCAATATTGAGATGACTGAAGCAGCGCAGGACATGCAACTAAAAAAGTGAGAGAGGAAGCTTCTCTTAGTTGGAAATCAAGTGGCCGTCTCGAACACGTTTCGTATGCTTTGCTGGAAAAATCAGCAACTTTGCATCAACTTCAACTGCCCACCACTGGAGATTTCGACAATTGATTGGGCTGGAATCGGCCTCTCCCAACTCGCCCAAGTCTATAGAAGGATTCTTGCTTTGAACAACTGAAAAAGCTTTAGTTGTTTGCAATTGCCGAGCCTTCAACTCCAAGTGGTCGAATCTGTCCAGAAATCAGAAAATTCGGCTTCAACCTGCAATAACTTTGGATTCAAGGATCTGATTTGAATGAAATCACCTCTATCCCTCAGCGACTAATGTCTGAAGGATGCCTACAAATTTGCAGAACGATCGGACGCTAGGCCTCCAACGAGTGACTATGCCGGAGAGGGGACTGGAAGAGATCATGCACACCTCTCACATGCATGCACAGTTACCACTCTGCATGTGGATGCCTCTCACATGCACACTGTGCATGTGGAGCACTTAGGTCCTACTCAAGTCTAGGGACCCACCCTTACTTACTAACGGTGTCCTTCACTTAGTGGCACTCCCTATGGATATAGACCAAGCCCTCTAGATCCTAGTACCTAAGGGTTATTATCCCGAACTACGGGGCTGAGTGTCACCCCGCCGGGACCCCTTAGGGACTAACGAGTCCCTTGTGTTTGCCAATGGCCATAACACTTAACCTCCAGGAGGCTTCCTCTCTCGTGCTCTGACTAATTTGAAGACTCAAGAGCTATGATTGATGTGGTTGTTATCTATAACACATCCACACCCATAAAGCAAACTCTCCTCATGATCGATCTTTCTTTTCTGCTCGTGGTTGCTCTCCACCAGGTTAAAACTCTCCATTGCTCAGTTCACATCTACTTCTAGTCTGTGATTAGTATTGAGCAGGAGATTATGATACTGCCGTTACAATTCATCTGTCAACAACCGCAAAGGTGCTAGTCATCTAGCTAGTCGTCTAGGATGGTGATTCTCTCTCCTGAGGTTCCTTGTTAGACTTCCCAAAGCCAGCAACCAGAGTTGCAGGCCAGCTGAAGGCCAATCCCCTCTCTTAGGCTACCCTCTTTACTCGGCTGTCAGTTGCAACTCTGTAAATCCAGTAACCGAATGCAAACAAATGGGCAACAATCAGGGGATGGACTCCAGGAGCTTGCTTCCAAATCTTTGGATTGGAGAACATGCCAAGTCTCTGATCAACTATTATCTCCTCGTGGAGCGACTACTGCTTCTCCTCTTCCTCTCTTCTGCTACGATGATGATGACGATCTGATCCTGCTTGCTTTTAAAATCACAACCCACCATCTATTCTCTTCTCTTCTCTTTTCTACTTTCTTTTAATAAAAAATCCTTTGATCATCCTCCATAATGGACTCCAGTAACTCCCTCTCTCTTCCTCACAAGAATTCTTCTCTTTTCAAATGCCATTTGGCCCTCATATCAACCAACTCTCTTCAAGGGCTCTTCATAAAGATAAAGTCTCTCAATACACTATAAACTATATTCATCCAACAAAACCTCATCATCTCAAAAATTGCATCACTAACACTCATTGGCATGCAACACTCTCATACTCTCTATTTCATTCTCCCCCACCAATACCAAGAAAGCTCCTTCCTTTTATAGAGATTATCCAAAGCTCCCCCTTCACAATGCAAGTTTTTCATTCTTCACACCCTTCATGCCATGTGTCCTCCTCTTCCCAAGAATTGACCTTTGAAATGCCTTGAGGTGGTAGCCTTCCCCTTTTGGAAAAGATGGTTTGGGTCAAGGTGTACAAGGGTACCACATGTGTGAGCCTCCTTTCCCTTTTTGCACCTTGTATGGTTTAAATATAGTAAAGATGGGGGAGTACTTCACTTGTGTCATTCTTAAAGTGGTAGTCCTTGTGTCTATTTATGGTCAACCCCTACCATTTTTAGGTAGGATATTTTCCCTTAAGCATTTTGGCCTCCCTTTTGCATTTTGTCATTGCACACCCATGGCCCATTGTTTATATTGTTGGGTTGGTCTGTCGAGATACAAATTTGGCCTGCGTTATTTCTCGAGTGC
The DNA here is from genome assembly GCA_029204225.1 of Diphasiastrum complanatum. Lineage (NCBI taxonomy): Eukaryota > Viridiplantae > Streptophyta > Lycopodiopsida > Lycopodiales > Lycopodiaceae > Diphasiastrum > Diphasiastrum complanatum. The sequence continues at coordinate 496,095 of CM055103.1, forward strand.
CCGGAAACTTGCCATTACCAATTCCCTTGTGTTTTGACCTTGTCCCATGATTTCCTTGCCACTTGCTGTGAGTCGATTTTTCTCATTGTCGCTTTTCGTGTAATGTGTTTGGCGAGTACTCATGACTTGGGATTTCCTTAAGGCAACTGATGCCCTGAAAACACAATAGGTAACTTTTTCTATTAGTCAAAGATAGCACAGTACATTGGAAAATTTGCGCGACAGTGCCAGCTATTACAATTCGCGTAGCCGGGCCAATTCTAAGGCCGTAAAATATTTTATCGGCCATTTCTAAGGCCTCAAAATTTGCTCTAGCCACATTTTGGGCGGGCTGGGACCCCTATGTATAGGCAATTTTGTGTCGATTTTACTATTAATAGCTGGGTTTTACATGCCAAAATTGTGAAAATCGCTCTAAAAACAGCCAATTTGCGAAAATATCGGCTAACAATAGATCTAAAAAACCACCCCAAATTCTATAGAAACACAACTATTTTATAAAATCCACTACCACCATGTCCATGTACCATACCAGTTTGATTAGAATACATCAAACTAGAAATTAGAAACAAAGCTAGCTAAGATTTCAATATGTATTTACTACAATTGCATCCAAAACTCACCAAAAAACAACAAAGATCTACAGGGGGAATAGTTGCAAGATTCAAATAAATTTAAAAAAAAAATAATAAAATAGACTTTTGGTATCGATTGAGAGAAGCGATAGGAGAAATAGGCGAAGAAAAAAAAATTTCACAATTCATTTGGATTCTGGAAGAAGTATATGTATAGTCAAGAAGATCAGCTTCAACATGGATTTTTGAAGTTCCAAAATAAAACTTATTGCTAAAAAAAGGGCCAGGTTCTCGAGCAATGAACCCAACAAATCTCAAGGCCATCTATCAATCATGAGTAGCAGAACTCATGCCATAGCACCCAGTATTCATTCCCCTAATAAGATTCTATCAGATCGCACGAGGCAAACACACAATCCATCACCACCAAGTGTAAGCAAAAGATAGGATAATATGCGGATCGCAATCCGCTGCTAAAACATTCCGAAGACTATCAGCGATCCGCGACCCGGATTGGTTTTGGGGGGCTGAAAAGTTTAATGAACAAAGTTTATTTGATAGTTTAATACTAACTAAACCCTAATTGAATGGTGGACACGATGGAATGACTACAATCCAAGATTAACAATAGACTCTATTACAAACGGCATATGAAAGAACATTAGAGACTCCCAACATAGAGAACTCACACACACACGACCGTTTGAAGGGATGCTTATGGTAATGCTTCTGAGATGGGTGCTTATGCTTTATAATTGTTGTCAGCTTGTTATCATTCAATACAGTTCCACATGATTTCATTTCACATAAAACAAAAATAGAGATGTTTGATAAAGAACCACTTAATGGCCCAAAATTGGACCGCACTCCTCTTGGAACTCTGACCAAACTAGATAAGTGAATTGCTCTTGAAAACCTCTTTAATCTAATACCCATATTGGCACCCCAAAAAACAAAATACAAAAAACAAAGAAATTCGAGTTCCAGGAAACCCTAATTGGATTTCCGGGATCACGTTCTGGATCGGCGTTCTGGAACGTGTTCCGGAACAGAACGTGCAACTCTGGTTTGAAGATAATCTCTAAACACACAACAAAAATAATAATAATGTTATCATTACAATGTTTACCCATCAAATCTTCACCTCATACAAATCGGAATCAGTTATGTGGAGTTTCATTGAAAAAAAAACCAAAGGCAAATCTTAGGGGGAAAAATAAACCAAGCACAAAGTAAAAAGAGGAGGAAATGAACACTGCCCCAAAGGATTGTGAACACTCACGTGGACTTGAAGGGAGCACTGGTTACCCCAACAGGAGTGGAAAATGCAACTTCTTGAAATGGACCAGCCATCTTTCCACGCGGAAACCAGCCTAAATCTCCACCTTTCTTGCCTGACGGACACTCCGAGAACTCTGCAGATATCTGTGTGATATGCATTGCATAATACATCAAATAGATTTAGTAACCCCAGAAGAAGTAACTCGCTGCAGCACTGCAAGAAAAACTGATTAGGTACCTTGGCAAATTCAGTGGGCGGAACCTTATCCCCATTGTCTAGCCAGCCATCCTGCAATTTCTTGTAGGCTTCATTAATCTTCCCCTGCTTTTCGCATAAAATGTGCCTTGCTGAAATGTTTGAACACAGGAACATGACAGAAAACTATTTTGATCAACACATGCATACTTGAAAAAACCCCAGCTCTTATTGAAACAAAAAAAAATGTAAGCTTTGTTACCTTTAGAAGTTAGAACGATAGCAAGACACCTATCTAACAATCTAAAACTCATCACTTTCACAGGCAGAACGATTAAAACCTCAAAAATGTCCTGCAAATTTTCACCTGTAAAGCAAACCTAGTCATGTATAGCTCGTTTTACTTGCAATCTTGTGAACTTTATAGCAATAAGCGTCACTTGCTATAAGCATCGTTGCCAACAAATCTTTGACGGAAGAATTTAAAGAATAGCTATGCATCGAACTTTAAAGTTTGATATGTCACATTGCAGAATATCCACATTTCAATTGTCAAAACGATTTACACAAAGTGTTTGCAAGTTTGCAATTGAATGCAAACGCGTTTGCCGGTCAACATAAATATAAGTGACAGATTAAAGTGGCTATCGAATTTCCCAAACATCCAGAAAATACTCCCAAAAACCCATTGAAAAAACCGCTTTGCCTAAATTGCTACTGCAAAAAAGCTCAATTCATTTTCCAATCAAGCCTAAAACCATTTCTACTCAAATATGCTGCACATCTCCATTTTGCTGACCTATGCTTATCAGGTCAAATAATGGGAATTTTATGCCAACATTAAGCGGGAGCAAATAACTCCATTTATGAAGGTCAATCTTTAAACGGAATTGCCAAACAAAAGCTACACAGCATGAAAACAAGTGGACTGACGACGCAGCAAGCACCCTTACCAACTCGGCCACCGTGAAATGTATGATCATTAGTTAATCTTGATTTTGACAAAAGCTAAAAGGATCCTTAAATCAATCAAATCAGTTAGTTGAGAGAAATGGTACCTTTAACGTAGGTGCACGTTCCAAGTCCATCTGCTTTTCCGCCCCCTTTTCCTCCTCCTCCTTTTTGGCTTTTTCCTGCTCCCTCGTCTCCGTCAGCTTGCTTGCCTTTCCCTTTTGAATCTTTGGCCTTGGGATCTTTGGCCTTTGAAGAGTCCTTTGCCTTCGAATCTTTCCCCATCCTCGGTCTACTCGAACACCCACCCTCACCTAATAACAATTAAAACCAACAAAATTGTATATCGATTGGCGATCTATCTATATCTCCATCCATCTATTTATCTATCTATCTATCGATCGATCTCTCTCTCTCTCACCCAAAACCTTAATTTCAACAAAACTCTAGATTGCTAGATTTTGAGGCTTTTCATTTTAAGGGTCATTCTAAGTGATATTATTGGGAGAGCTTTGAACATCAAAAATATGTTAAGCTTTTATTCAAAACTCCAATTTTGTTATGGATTTACTTCAAGGGAAACTCACATGTCCATCAAAGAGAAGTTGTTGACCTGCGTTGATCAAAACCTATACACATGGACGAACCAAAACTTAGAAATCGATTTTTCTCCATTACTTTTAATGGCATACACACACACACACACACACACACACACACACATCACATGCATTTGAATAACGACAGGCCTACCCTTCTTTAATAAATGCCAGAGTCCTTGAACAAAACCATTGTCCTAAAGTTGCACTTTGTAGATGTGTCTTCACTCTTTCCATAAATGACAAGTGAGAAAGCTCATTTTTTCATGCACTTAAGGATCCAAGTTTGGTTAACTTAGTTCCTAGGTGTTATGAATATCTAAGAATCACATCTTTGGAGTCTAGACATCTTGGAACTTAGGCCTAATTCATGTTGGAGTCTACACATCTTGGAACTTAGACCTAGTTCATGGATGTGCACAATTAGCCAATTTCTTGAAAGTCTTAATCCAAAAATGACTTATGTGACAAGAGAGTGAGAGAGCAGGTTTTGACAATCTGCGAGTAAATCACCTGCAAGCTTGGTATTATATCATGCTCAATTGTGGCTCTAATTAGGTAGTGCACACAAGCACAACATACAAAAAATAACAAGACAATTTCATTTTTTTTTATTGGGAAATTCTCTTTGCAAAAAAGTATTAGCTTTTCAAGCACAAGATATTGCACCTGGGATTACCAATCCTCATAACAGAAAGTTCCAGTTTTTTTTAGTTTTTCAAAGCACGCACCACACATCAACCCTTCGGCCTAGTTGTCAGACATATGAGTACATATAGAAAAGAAGAAAATAAATATAGCACCCAAGATTAGAACACCCACCAATCTTTGTAAGTTGTGGCCTTACACCAATGTTCATAAAAGTATTTCAAGCCAATCTTATACCAAGGTGATCAAAAGAATCACAAGAGGCCCTGCATCAGATAAAATCATAGTGGTGTCATGTGTTTGATGGGTATTAGACTTAGGGTAGTAGTGACATGAAATATGTGTTTAATATTTTATCATTAGGATTATTGGATGATGCATGTCAACAAAACAATCGACATATAAGATATTTAATTTGATGTTAATAAGATATTTGTCTGGTGTGAGACGAGCTTGGACCTTCAATAGTATCAGTCGAGTCGGGAACATAAGTGTTCGATACTTCGGAAGTGTCTGACAATTCAAGTATATGAGCTTTGCCCTTACCTTTGAGGTCGATAAACTGATCTTCGATATAGGTGATATTTCGACTGGTGAATATCTTCGATTCGACAGGATCATATAGCCTATAAGCTTTAATTGAAGAAGTATAGCCAAAGAAAATGGATTTGATATTGTGAAAGTTGAGCTTCTTCCTTATATCTTGTGGTATCTATGCATAAGTACATCCAAACACGCGTAAATTCGATAGTGATGGTTTGGAACATGTTCAAACTTCATAAGGTGTTTTGTTTAAGAGGCTTTTAATCGAACATCTATTCTGGATATAAGTTGTAGTGGAAACAACTTCAGCCCAGAGGAATTTTGAAAGTGTCGCATGAGCAAGCATACACTTCGTTGCTCAACTAAGGTTCGATTCTTTCTCTCAGCAAGACCCTTCGACTGAGGTGCATAAGAGGTGATAAATTATTGCTCAATGCCATTGTTAAGGCAATATTCCTTGAATTCAATTGAGATTACTCTCTCTCATCGTCATACCTGAGTGCTTTCATTCTTTTGTCAGTTTCCATTTCTGCACGCACCTTGAATTATCAAAAGATTTTGAAAGCGTCTGATTTTGTTTCATTAATTAAACAGATGTTCTTCTCTAATATTTATCAATAAAAATAATAAAATACTTTTTATCAAGCAAATATGGAGTTTGCATTGGACCACATATATCAGAGTGAACAACATCTAGAACATCTTTTTTTGCATGCCTATGGCTCGATATTTCGACATGTTTGATACAAATGTATGACTCAAATGTCCTATTTTACTATGCCAAAGTAATGTCTTATTGACTAGAACAAAGATATTCAAGGCTTGACTTGTATTAAAATAACAATAAATCAGTCTATATAAGTATCCATGCCTCTTGCCGAGTGCAAGGATCTTATTTTTCCTATCGATAATTCGACATTGATCAGACTCAAACTCTACTCTATGCCCTAAATATGTAGTTATGCTTATTGACAACAGATTTGCAGAGTTTAGGTGTTGTAGAAAATATTGTATAGAAATACATGGGCCCATCATAATATAGAAATACTTTTCTAGAGATTAAACTAGGTGTGAAGGTTGTGGCATCCCGTGTGTGTAAGCCCACAACCCAATGAGCACATTTGTAAAGTGTAAGTTATTATAACCTAGAATAAATACACTTGGGCCTTGTAAATAAAATAATAGAAAAATCCCAAAGTTTGAATTACAAAGTTCTAAGTTTGAGTCAAAGTCAAAGTGGTGGTATAGGTGAGATGTGCTACTTTGTGCATCATAAGATCTTTTGTATTTTCTATGAAGGGCTTGGATTTCAATCCTTGCCACTCCCAAGTAGCCAATAGTACCAAAGGGGCAAGGGCCTCCCCAAGAATAAAAAGGCATCTCATGTACTTTTTAAGTGAGAGGAGAAACTCTACCGCTTTGGGGATTCAAACATTCTCATGTGCTTTTGATTATATTTCTAATGCTATTGTGTATGCTTGCAATCTCTTATGCTTTACTATGTTCATTGTTTATAAGTTTTTATTGGTTTTTCCATTAGAGTAGTAGCAAGAACATATGAGCTAACATATCTCTCTCTCTCTCTCTCTCTCTCTCTCTCTCTCTATATATATATATATATATATATATATATTCTTCTTTTCCATCTCTTTACTATTGTGGATTAGGAAGTGGATAGTATTGTGGGAAGGGGTGAGGTCTTGGTAAAAGTAGAGAACAACTAAGTTTACAACTAAATCAAAGTTAGAGCTCTATCCTACTTGTTAGGGGTGGGATTGGAACTTGAGACCTTTGGAATTCAACACATACTTCATAACCACTAACCTCAAAACCATATGGTGATGGCGATATTTGAGTCATTCCATATATGTTGTATCTTAAGGCTCCCAATTCTCCTAACACTACTATTCCCTCCAGCGAAGAAGCGAGTTCCACCGAGCGACCAGCTTTCATTGGGTATATCGCACTTCTCTGGATTCCATTCTCTCATGGGGTTGGCTCAACTCTTTGGTGGCTTCCCAAGGGGGATATTTGTAGAGGGCTTCCCAATTACAATGTCATCTAATGGGCTCAAAACCCTTTTCTTTTTCTTTTTTGTCCAGGGTCCGTACAATCGTCTGTACAGTCCCTACAAATCGTCCATACAACCTTCTGTACAATGTCCATGTAGTCTAGGATGACAAGGTCTACAAGTAGAAACTGATTGGGCTTAAATGGAACCAAAGATGTTAGGGGTGGGATTGGAACTTGAGACCTTTGGGATACAACACATACTTCATAACCACTAACCTCAAAACCATATGGTGATGAGATTGTGTGAACCATTCCATATATGTTGTATATTAAGGCTCCCAATTCCTAATTAGCATTCTAACCCGTTTTCACAGGTGGAGGGGCTACTCACCATCTAGATCTACACCCAACAATGGTGTCGTTGTCAAGGATAGAGGCTACCCACATTTTTAGTTGTTGTTTGGTTATTTTTAGAGCTATTTTTTCAATTTTCTAGTGAGTTAGATGTGGATTTGGAAATAATTTAGTGTGATTTTTTGCTTTCTTTGTTGTTGATCTGTTGCAAGCTAGTGGAGGAGGTGTTTGGAGGTAGAAGAGGCCTGAAACAGCTTCTAAGGGTTTGACAAATCAGCACACCAACACAAAAACCCCAAAAAAAAAAAACTTGAAAATCCGCATGGTGGATTGAAAAAGTGCCCAAAAATTCATCAGACTTGATTAAAAAGAAAACACTCAAAACCAACCTTTGTCTGATTGATAGTAGCCTAAGAACATTGTTCCAGTCCTGCATAGAAGCCGGCAAGAGTTACTTTCCACCCAGATTGTAGAATAGTTGAAAAAATCAAAAAATCTTTGTAAAGCCAATTTTTTCTCAAACTTCTTTAGAAACCCTCGCCACTCCTACCAAAGCTAATTCTCAATAAGACAAGCTTACATACGTGTTTGCAAGAGTTTCCCAATAGTACATAAGCCCTATGAAGGTTCCTCAGCTCCAAAAAGTGCCATTCCTATCCAAAACTCTCGCAGACCCCAATTTTCCAAGTTTCTGTCACCAATAATCTTAGCCACTCCTATTGAAGCTTCCTCACACTAAGTGTAGCTTACAAACGAGGGTTCACACTAATAGCCAACATAAAATTGATCAGATCCAAACAAATCTAAGTAAAACTCACCACATCTATCAAGATCCAAAATCCACAAGTGAATGAATCTCATATCAGAATGATCAGCAACAAGAAGAACCGGAAACCAAGCACCCGACTTACCAAGAGTGGTGACGGTACCAATTGAAGCTTAAGCAAGACCTGCTAAAATGGATCCTATGGAACAACCCATACCTATTGTACTCTTGCAACCAATCCGAAGGACACCTCATCTTGAGATACCAAAATATGATGGATCAACAAATTTCATCAGATTCCTCCAGATCTACGAACAAGCATGCAGACTCTTGAGAAAAAATTGAAGTTGTTCTCGATGTCATTAGTAGCTGTAGCACAAGATTGGTTCTTCAATCAATCAGCGGAAGAAAAATCCACTTGGGAGGTGGCTAAAGCGACCTATGTCACCTGCTTTAAACCAAGGAAATTTTTGGAAGATTCATTCCCCCTGTTGAGCAAAATCAAAATGGGCAAGCGAGAAAGGATCCAAGATTATATCGAATAGATTAAACACCTCAATTCCGAGTGCAACACAGCTCCCGATCATGTGAAAAAATGTGGATCTTAGTTGGGTTACCACACATCATCAAAAAAATCTCAAACGATGAGAGTAGTACACCACATTGCAAGAAGCTATCGAAGACACCATCCGAGAGAAGGATGAGGGCTCTGATAACAATACTTGAAACAGTTACACATTGGCCCACAATCCACCATCTTCAGTTGAATCCACCTCCAATGCTTCCAACCTTTTAAATGATTTCTTGATGGAGCAAATTACCTATTAGAATCTCCATCGTTGTTCCGGTCATTGCTAAAGCATAATCAGGTGACAAAAGCTACGTTACCGCCCAACCATAGAGGTACTTCTACCTCACCCTCGTGCACTGGAGCTACAGACCACCATCAAGCAAGCTCGGATCTCCTGTAAGCCATGGTGTCCCATACCACCATGCCTTACCCTCGACCCTCGCCTACCTACATCTTGAGGCCTAAATACTCGTCTTGACCTGACCATCAGTGGAAGAGCTCTTCATTCTTCAAGAGAGAATGAATGCCAAGCTCATGGAGATCCACCTCTATATACATAGTCTAGGTGGGGTCATTTACGTCCATAGGAGTCACAACCAACGACACGTGGCAGTTGTGCACACTAACAGGGGTCCATAACAACGAGTCACTGCATGCCAATAAGACATTGACATGTGGCACCCAAAAGACCTATAGCTCTAGTTCAACGTTCCATCCCATAACTGAGACCGTCACCTCAAGTTTCCTGTTGCGTGCCCTTATGGGTACGTAACATTCTTGACAAAATTTCCAGAATTCACACGTGTGGGGAAGATCCAGTATAGTAGATCTAATTAAGCTTTATGATTAGCACAATAACTTGATTCTAGATTGATTAACAATATCTAGTACAGAAGTTATGGCTTAACCACAATCTAGCATGCAAAGCATCAGAATATGATAGTAATGAATCATGAATGAGCAAAAGTACAAGATATCAGTGTATTAGCATTAGCCTCAACATGAGTTAGAGAGAGAAAGATAGAGAGATAACAAGCAAAATTTGTGTGGATCCAAAATGGCATGAGATAGCTACAAAGCTTTGGTTCTTCATAAAAAAATATGAGGAGAGCTACACATATTTATGGAGTTTGAGGTAGCTCGAGGTAGAACCAAATCCATCCATCATTTAATGACATATTAAGTGAAAACTAGAGTCTATGAGACATTTGTCACTTCTCATGCATGAATCTCTACCAACTTTTTCCAAGTGTCCTAGTTCTAACTAGAAATGTACAAATCATCATACATGTGTCCATTACACTTTGTGCATGCCTTGCATGTCACTATGGATCACTTACAATTAATGCATGTGAATTGCCACGAGTTTTTACTAGCATAATTTTGTTAGTTCTATGTCTACAATCTATATGCAAGTTGTACTCATCATTCTAGATATGACATATCCATGTAGCTCGAGTTCTATCTAGGCCAAACTTGGCATTTTGCATTTATGAACAACATACTTGCATGGTACAATATTTGTAGCAAGCCTAAAGTCAAGATGGATTATTTTTCCATTTCAACAAATTCCCTCCCCCCTTTAAGAGTCTCCTACTAATGGGAGCAAACCAGAGAAGTTCGGTCTTAAGTAGTCTTCTCTCTCCCAAGTGTCCTCATCATCTGACTTGCCTTTCCAACATACAAGAAATTCAAAAACCAAATGGTTTCTCAATTGGTGAAAACTTTTTCAGGTACGTTAGGAACAAAGGTAGATAGATTCTCTAACTCAACTAGTTGACCTTCCAAAATTAAAACAACTTACATGGAAAACAGGATGAACCCCAACCCCAATTGGAAGATCTAGTTGATAAAAAATGAGCGGGTTGATTTTCTTTACAACCTTATAAGGTCCGCTATATTGAGGATATAGCTTATGGCATTTTCCCGTCCAAAGTACCTTTGAATCCTTAGGGATTTTAAGATACACCCAGGTTCTGAACTCAAAATCCCGAGGTGAGTGACCGTGGTTAGCATAAAACTGAACTCTATCCTGAGTAATTTTCATGCTTTCCTTGGCCACTAGTAGCATTTCTTGCAGGAAATCTACTATAGCTTGCACCATGGGACCTTTGAGTCTGACCAAAACTGGAGAACGCGACTGAAAGCCATACATCAGCATAAAAGGACTGAATTCGGTGGCAGAATGCTTGGCACTATTGTGCGTGGACTCAACCATTGGGAGATACTTTTCCCAATCAGACTGTCGGTGAAAAACATATGCTCTAAGCATATCTTCCAACGTTTGGTTAACACGTTCTGCCTGCCCATCAGATTCTAGATTATCCGAAGAACTAAGACTAAGGGTTGTTTCAAGTTTTTCAAAAACTACTTGCAAGAACTTGCCAATGAACTTGGAGTCTTTCAAAAACTACTTGTCAGAACTTGCCAGTGAACTTGGAGTTTTTCAAAAACTGCTTGCCAGAACTTGCCAGTGAAATAGTCGACAAAGATCCCGTAGTGATTAATCTCTCCAATCCGGCTCAAGGCATCGACAACACAGTTTGACGTACATTTACGATACCTAATGTTGAGCACAAACTCTTGAATGAGTTCTGACCATCTAGCCTTACGGCCATGAAGTCCTTGACATCACAAATATACTTAAGGGATTCGTGATCAGTCATCACCATAAATCTGGCACCATAAAGATAATGCCTCTAGATTTTTAACGGGCAAAAAGCTCTTTCTCATAGGTAGATGTTGGAGGGTTTGCGGATCTCAAGGAAAACCTAACCCTAGCTAATAAGTGAGAGTTTGCGTGTGTAAGTCCAACCCGATGATCACATAAAGATCTGATAATTAGAAAGTCAATAAAAGGATGTTAGGCCTTTTTGTGAGACTTTTAATGTCACAGGGCCTAAATGTCAAGATAGTGAATAGAGTTGGGTTCCCACCAAATTTCAATTTCAAATTGGTTCCCTCCAATTTTGAATGGGTTCCCAATCTTTTTTTAAATATGAATAGTTAGGGAGGTAGAAATGGGCCAATAGGATTTTGAGACCAAGGCCCTCCTCTCTACTATAAATAGTGCCAAACTTGAGTTTGGAAATCATGTCCAAATTTTCATTTTAATATAAGCAGATGGGCTCTCTTATGGTATGGACTTGTGAATGTCCTTGCTCTCTATCATTTTCCTCCATCTCTCATGCTTTTGTTGTATTTTGCTAATTGTTAGATTTGAATATTATTGGAATTGTATGTTCTTATGCTTTTTGTGTGTGTGTGTGTGTGTGTGTGTGTGTGTGAGAGAGAGAGAGAGAGAGAGAGAGAGAGAGAGAGAGAGAGAGAGAGAGAGAGAGAGAGAGAGAGAGAGAGAGAGAGAGAGAGAGAGAGAGAGAGAGAGAGAGAGAGAGAGAGAGAGAGAGAGAGAGAGAGAGAGAGAGAGAGAGAGAGAGAGAGAGAGAGAGAGAGAGAGAGAGAGAAGCAAACATCTATCTCATTGTGGATCATAGGGTTACTGGATGTAGTGTTAATTGTGTAGTGTTAATGCGTAGAAATGCGTAGAGTTAAGGATGAAGATTCTGATAATGAACCAAATGTTGAAATTTTGCCTTATACAACAGAGCAAACCACAACAACATCCACCACCATTGCATCAACGAATATCAATGCTACTGTAGAGAAGATGATCGACGATTTTGAGAAACTGGGTCAAAAGCAAGAGATGCAGCTAGAAAAGATGCAGTCTCACCTTGATGAAAAGATCAAAGCCTTGGAAGATTTCCATGGTAAGGTGAACAAGAAACCCGAGAAGTTTGTAAAGACTTTTCCTAGCTAGAAAAATGTCTCGTGTTCAATTTGTGCAAGAAATTATACTATGAATGAATTTCCAACGTTGAAACAACGAATGACGAATACTATTTGTCATTTGTGCAATTCTACAGGTCATGAAACAACCTTTTGCTAATTTAATCCTCGGATTATCCAGCAAAGGTATGCTAAGCTTTAGTATCGAGAACCTACTTATTCAAAGGGGCCTAACGAAAAGTCTTTTAATTTTGGCGTTGGATTTTCAGAATGACTAGCTCTGCTAGCTCCAACGGAACAGAGTGCTCCTCCTGCTAATTTATTGGAACCAGAACCTCATCGTGTTGATAAACAATGGAACTATAGCCATGATCACGAGAGTGGTCCTTCAAAACAATATGCTATCTATGCTACCGTGCAACAACAAGCAGCTAGACAATGGACTAGAGTGCCACTTGGATGTTTTACATGCGGAGAAAATCACATAGTTGTTGAATGTCCAAACAAAGGAAAGTTTGTACCATTCTGTAGAGATTGTGCTTATGGACAATGTTATAAAGATTGTCCTGCAAGACCCAAACCGCCTCCGGTTACTGCTCCAATAAACTTGATTACAATCAAGAAAAGACTAGTAGTTCAACCTGAACCAACTGTACCTTTGATGGTTGTTACCCAAGATTATCTTGCAAGACCCAAACCACCCCAGTTACTACCCCAGTAAACTTGATTACAATCAAGAAAAGACCAATAGTTCAACATGAACCAACTATATCTTTGATTGTTGTTACCAGAGCTCAGAAATAGAAAGGAGTTCTAGTTGATCCAGTACCTGTTGAATCTGCACCAACTATGGATATACCAACTGCATCAGGCGTGTATCAGAACTTGAAAGCAGAAAAGAAGAGATACTTGAACATGAGACAATGGATTAAACAGTTGCAAGAAGAAGAAGCCCTAGAAGTCGCCAAAGTAGTAGCCAAAGTCCCTTTTCCATCTATGTCACAAGTAGATCCAAGTAAAGATGTTAATACACAGTTGCACCATCATGAAGAACCTTTCAAGATGACAGAACCAGAAGCACCACAAATGGAAATGATTATGAATATGCTATCTAGTAAGATGGATAAGCAAAAGAAATATTAGCAGAAAGATTGACTCAGATGGAACCACCAGTCCGTCAGAAACCACTTTTTTGGGTCAAGCTTGAAGAATCAAACGAAATACTCAATCTAGGAGAAGCTTGGGAAAGTGAGCAGAAAAACATCACCCTAAACTCTAAAGCCATGATTGATGGAATGGAACTTCGGGAGTTAATCTGATTTCAACCAAGCTATGTGCAAAATGGGGACTTACCTAGCTGAAGCCTGCCACTTTTGCCATTAAGCTGCACCGATACTACGAGCTCCAGTCTAGACAAATTGAGTTTTACATTCACACTGATGCATCGAAATATGTCATTGGATCAGTTTTGACGCATCCAGGTGAATACAAGAGGGATTATCCTATCACATTTGCAAGCAGACAGTTTACTGATTCTGAGAAGAATTGACAACTGAACGTGAAGTGTTGGCCATGATTTTTTTTGTTAAAAAGTTTCAACATTATCTAATTGGAAACACATTTTGCATTTTATATTGATCATCAGCCGTTACTTTATTTGGTAAACAAGACATACAACACAGGACGTATTGCAAGATGGTTACTATTATTGACCGAATTTGATTTTTGTGTTGTGGTTCGAAAGGGTAAACAACATTATCTAGTCGACCATGTTTCAAGAATTGAAACATCGCCTGTTAATACTAAAGTGGATGATGAACTACCAGATGCTGCATTATTTTATGTAGAAGCAGTACCTGAGTGGGCAGTAGATATTGTTGAATATCTTATGCTTGACCAACCCAATGATTCTTTGACAAAAGCATAGAAAAGACAGTTAATTCATAAGGCACAACCTTGTCAATTGATTGTTGGACAATTGTATCGCCGAGAAATGGATGATATTTTATGAAGATGTGTTTTGCCACATAAAGTACCTGAACTTATCATGTTTTCTCACAATGGCATGGGCGGAGGACATTTCTCAACAACTATCCCTTCGCAACATTTATAATCAGGCTGTTGGTGGCCTACACTTCACAAATATATAGAAAATTATATTTAGTCATGCACGTCGTCCTACTCGACAGAATTATGAACATTTACATCTAGTTTTATCACAAGCACTGTTCGAGAAATGGGGCCTTGATTATGTTGGTCCTATTCATCCTGCGACAAGAGGATCTCAGGCCATATATATCATTGTTACAACTGATTACATGACCAAGTGGGTTGAAGTGAAAGCAGTTCAAGTTGCAGATGCAAAATCAACGACTAAGTTTTTCTATGAAAACGTTATTACTAGATTTGGATGTCCTATCGAGATCGTTAGTGATCGCAGAACACATTTTTTGAATGAAACGATAAAGTGTTTGTTGGAAGACTTTTTTGTTATTCATCAGTATAGTACTCCATATTATCTGAGGGGTAATGGCCAAGCTGAATCTTCCAACAAGATTCTCTACAACATTATGACAAAAACGGTAGAAGCAAGTCATTTTGATTGGAAACATAAACTTTATTCGGCTTTATGGGCATTCAGAACATCTTACAAAGGTTGTACGAATCAAACGCCATTTTAGCTTGTTTATGGACAAGATGCATTATGCCAATTGAATTTTTGATACCATTGCTATGCATAGCAGTAACAGAATAGTTGGATGATGCGAAATTCTTCCAGATGCGTCATGAGGCTTTACAAAAACTTTGTGAGACCAGATTGATGGCAGTTTATGCATTAGCAGTAGAGAAAGCCCATCGCAAGGCATGGCATGATCGCCGATTACACAAAAAAGATCTGAAGGAAGGAGATCTAGCACTAATGTATAAGACGAAATTGATTAAAGGCAAATCAAAATTCACAGGTGAAGGACCGTATAGAGTGCAATATAGTTCTTTCTCATCAGAGATGTTGGCTTGCTTGAATTGGTTTTTCTTCTTGAAGCAATTTGTGGCATAATGGCCTTTCTTGCCACAAAAGAAGCCCTTAATGTTCTTCTTCTTCAAACTTGAAGAAGAAGCATGAGAGGTGTCCTCCTCCTCTCCATCTTGGTCATTGGCTTTGTCATTAGAGAAGTGTTGGTGTTGCTTCTTACTCTTCTCTTTGTGCTTGGCAAATAGAACTTTGTCATCATTATTATGATTGAGTGATAGCTTGTCCATCCTCAAGAGTTTGTACTCTTGTCTTGATTCTTCAGAAATAAGCACACTTTGAAGGGCCTCCAAACTTGGTAGCTCCTCCTTAATGGCATAGGATTGGACAAGGTTGTCATATCCATCTCTCAAGCCATTGAGAATGACTTGGACTAGCTCACTTTGACTGATTGAGTCACCAATACATGCAAGCTCCCTATGAATATCCTTGACTCTCAAAACATAATTAGATGCACTCTCATCACTCTCTTAACTACTTTGGAAGATTTGATTTCTAAGAGTGAGGAGCCTAAAGGTGTTCTTAGCCTCATAGATAGACTTGAGACAATTCCAAGCTTCCTTGGATGTAGTACAATCACCAATCTCTCTCAAAATCACATTAGACACATTCATCTTGATCAAGTGAAGAGCCATACTAGCTCTCTTCTTGTATTTTTGTACTTCTTGAAGGACTTGAGGCTCCTTCTCAATCCCAAGTACAATGTCCATTAAATCTTGGAGTATCAAGATTGACTCCATTCTAACCTTCCAAATAGAATAGTTGGAGGTAGTCTTTCACTAGATTCCAATAGGTAGGAACCCATAGAAGCCATGAAATAGTGAAGACTCCTTGTAATCAGACACTAAAATGTTGCTTCTCTCTCACTATAGGATCCAGAAAAGGTATGCTACCAACTCCTATGCAAGATCTTGCAACAAACTGTGAGATGGACCTCACTAGCTCTACCAATCTCTACCAAACAAGATCAGAATCACTTCAAATGATTAAGTATGAGCGAAATGAGGACTAAACACACTTAGCACGTGTGAAATACACTAAGAAATCAAATTTGACTCAAATACAATGTTATTGTATGAAACAAAACGGCTAAGATCTCAAAACAGTGACTAGATCTCAAATAGGTAGTATTGGCAAGCATATAACTGTGATTTAGGATCAAACAAGCAATCTTTTGACCAAATCAAATGTGTCCACACTACTATTTCTTGCGAAAACCAAAGCTGCATTCACCTTGCCAAAAATCCAGTTCTACATGCTCGAACTACGCACATCAAAATACATTATCACTTTGTTCGAGAGAAAATACTTGATGGAGCCATTGATCTTGTTTTTTGTAAATCCGAAGATCAAATGGCAGATATTTTTACTAAGTCATTAGGTAGATGTAAATTTGAAAAGTTTCATAATTTATTAGGAATAGAAGAATGTAATTTTATCATTGAGGGAGAGTGTTAGAAACCAATGATAAACTTGTTACTGGTTATAATTCACTGTTGACAGCTGTTACCAACTGTAAGTAGCTGTAGGCTAGTCTATAGCCAACTACTAGTTTTCTCTCTCTCCATATTCAGGGTTTATTGTACTCTCTTTCAGTTAGTGTATTTGTGTGATGGTGTGTTCTTCCTCTTTCTCTTGGTGATTGCTTATGGTGATTGATTGATAGTGCTCATCAGATTATTGACATCCTATAGTGATGGCCTGGGACCTCGCATGCATTACTAACCCATGCATGCAGCATGAACGGTGGGTGTCAACAGTAACTACCACCTGTCACATCCATGCAAACTCACAATGGGCAAGAAGGGGCATTTTATAAGAGAGTGCATTGGAAGGGTGGATCAGACTAGCATTGTCTTCTTTGTGGTTATGTTGTTCCTAACACCCCCTCCTTTTATGAATGGTTGAAGGGCTTTCTTAGAAGCATCTTTTCCATGTTTTGAGAGGCTGGAATGTTCTTGAAACATGCAAAATCACTTTCTTTGTTAGCTTTTGCTTTTGAGAATCTATCGATTCATGTAGTAAAGCACCACATTAGCATGTCTTTGCTTCTTTGGCCTTATGCATCATTTATTGTTTGCATGAGTAATTGTAGTTTTTGAACCCAATTTCACTAATCCATATCTTAGCCATAGTTCATTTGTTCTACATGGAATTAGTATATATGCAAGTTTTTTTTCAAGGTTGTCTCATAGTCGAAATAGACGAGCCACAACAACGCCATATAATACAAGCCCTACTTGCAATAAGTCTAACCCAACTATCATTTTTTAACAGGACAAGCCCTACTTGCAATCAGTCTAGCCCAACTATCATTTTTTAACAAGACAAGCCCTACTTGCAATCAGTCTAACCCAACTACCATTTTTTAACAGGACAAGCCATAATCACATACCAATTGTTCTCATTGGTGCATAAGAAGAATGGGAACCTATGACCACCATCCAACTGAGGTGATGGGCTCTTACACAATCCTTTATCACCCACTTTTTCTATTTCAATTTTGAAACCCAAATTTTTCGAACCGTATCTTGGTCGTAGCTCATCTATTATGTGTGGGATTGTTACTCGCAGGTTTGTTTCAAGGTTGCCTAGTAGCTGAAATAGATGGCTCTCAAAATAGATCTTGTTTCATTGAAATGAACCCTATCACAACAATGTCTCAAATGAGCCCATATTACAAGCCCTAGTTGTAGTCAGTCTAACCCAGCTATCATTTTTTAATGAAACGGACTAGAATCACACACCAATTGGTCCCTCTAGTGCATAATGGGAATGAAAATTTATGACCACTGTTGAGGTGATGGGCTCTCTTGGGATTGCACAATCCTTTCCAGTCACCTTCCCTATTGCGGATTTGGGTGCCCATAGCACTTTTAAGTCAAACTTAAAATACCATTGTTAATATATCTCCAACAACAAATAGGGCACATTTTCAAAATATTGATGCATATTAAGCATGTCAAAATATAATCAAAGTTATTTGTAGACTTGTCCATGGTTACTATGCTCTGAAATCAAAATTGTATGTGGAAGACACTAGATATTTTCTAACTTCTTCAAGAAAATGTTATACATTTCATTGTTGTCAATACATACACAATGCATGTTGCTCTTTGATGCCTCTTTTGTTGCCTCCTTTGCCATTTTTCTTGTCCCAGCAAAGAGGTCTATTACCACATCTCCAAGACATGTGAACAACTCAATTATATATTTGAAATAAACAAAATCATGTTTTAAGGCAACGAGTATACAATGATTGTTCAACACAATATATATTAATACTACTCAAGACTCGGGATTTAGTGAACCTATAGAAGCTACGTGACCTCTCAACACCATCATGACAAACCACTCCATTAATGCAAGTTAGGGTGTCTCTATTCAAGTCCATAACATAATTCGCCTTTGTGGAGAATGCCTTTTATCCAAATGAGCAGTCTTTGTCCTATGGAGTGTGGGAATGGAACATCTTGAGCGATAATACATGGCTATGAGGAGAGTTCCTTGGGGAAGTTCAAAAAGACCTTGATGTTTAAGCCGAGTAAAGCAAGGTCCCCTCACGCTTGGAAGAACCACTATTCGTGCCAGTGACTGAAAACAATGTCGAATGCCTAAATAAATAGCTCATGCAAACATATATTTTTGTACTTTTTCTTGGGGATATTGTCTACCATAACCTTTTTGGCTAAATACATTCTATGAAGTTTTCACATGTGTGGGAATGCCAAAAAATGTGAAACGATTTCCTAAGACTTTGTGATTGCACTTAGATCAAGTGTAGATTGATAATCAAGATCTAACTCTCATTTCTATGGCAAGTGCACACATTTACATGTATAAGACCATCAAGCAAGTACATTCACACGTGTGGAGTGGTGTACAACAAAAAAAACTAAGTATGAAAATGCCTTCCTCTTGAGTAGAGAGAGAATCCAATACCAACAACTTGAGTAGAGAAATAGTGAACAAAAAGCTATAAACTCAAAATCTCAATTTGGTTCTAAAAAATTCTAAGTACATAATGAAGCTAATCATCATTCTAATAGAAACTCGTGGTAGAGGGTGCTCAAATATCAATGGACCCCTTTTTCTCCACCTCTACATTTGATTGGATGAGTGACTTAAGCCTCCTCTAGTTTGATTGGACCATCTTCATGAAAATCCCTCTTTTGATTGGTCCCTTGACTTCATGCCAACATGTTGAAATGAGTCACATATCCAATAAAATTAGAGCACTTGTAGCATGCCTAACTAGATCTAGCCACATCACAAAATGGTTTTGGCCTAATCATCAAAGTACAAGTGTACTAGCTCAAGTTGCCACCTTTGCCAAGGATGGCCATATCATCTACCTACACATGGATGATAATAATAAAAATATTTGCAACACCCGTACACCTAACTTAGATAACTTTTACAATTTTGACACTCCTCCTTAAAAGTTATCTATTCTAATTAAGCATGGATCTTGGAATTAATCCAAGATTGAATCTAAGCTTGATGAAAGAGATCTTGAGTAGTGGCTTGGTGAGTAGATGGCAATACATGAAGATGAATCAATATGCTCCAAGTTGATCTCTCCTCCAATAAGCTTTTCTCTTACAAAGTGGTGTGCAACTTCTATATGCTTGCCCCTTGCATAAAAAAATGGATTTTTATCTTGCTTCTTGGAAAGCCAAGATATGAGATTTCCACCAAAGAATATAGTATATGCACTTGTGGATTTTTTATCCACCTTGTCACTAGCAAAATCCGAGTCCGAGAAGCCAATGATATAGAGATCTTCACTTTTGTAGAGCAATCCATAATCATAAGTTGAAGATATGTCCTTACAACTCTCTTGGCCGACTTCCAATGGTGGATCTTGGGATCTTGCATAGATTGGCTCGCACACTAGTTCAAATCGGGCCTAGTGATAGTTAGCCAAATCAAGGAGCCAATATGACTCCTAAAAAGGGTGATGTCCTCGAAAGATCTTTCATCTCCCTTATTAGGATCTTTTACAATATGCTCCAATGGTATATCTATGCTCTTACAATTTTCCATATGAAACTTTTTCAACATTGATCAAGAATATCAAGATTGACTAATAAAAGCATAATCATCACACAAGTCAATCTCTAGGCCTAATATATAATGGAGTTCACCTAGATCTTGCATTTTAAACTCACCTCCAAGTGCACTTTTATTCTCTTCAACTAATTTGATGCAACTCCCACATAGAATAATGTCATCTACATAAATGAGAAGAATTACAAGATCACTAGCAACAAACTTGAAGTACATGGAAGGATCATAGTTACTTAGAAAAAATCATAGTGAGATAAGAAAGGAATTGAGTCTAGCATACCATGATCTTGGTTTTTGCTTAAGTCCAAAAAGACTTTTGAAGAGCAAGCAAACTTTGGATTCCTCACCATGCTTGATGAATCCTTGTGGTTGCTCCATATAGATCTCCTCCTCAGGATATCCATCAAGAAATGCATTGGAAACATCTAATTGGAACACCTTCCATTTGACATAGCAAGCAATAGATATGATGATCTCTTATTGTCACCATCTTTGCAATGGGTGCAAAGGTTTTTTCATAATCAAGGCCTTGGATTTGAGAAAATCCTTTTGCACATAGCCTTGCTTTGTACTTGTTGATGGTGCCGTCATGATTGTACTTGATTCGAAACACCCACATAATATGCTTGTTGGATGGAGGATCCAAAGCTCCCATATATTGTTGGTGATCAAGGCATCATATTCTTGCTTCATAGCCTCATACCACTCCTTTGAATGGAGTGCATCTTGAACATACCTTGGCTCTTCATGTGATATAAAAAAGGCATAATTGGTGGAATCAATGTCCACTTGCTTTCCTTTATCAATATATGAGAGCCTCTTGGACTCGGATCTCTCTCTCAAGGATCTTCTTGGTGAGAATACATGAGGAGGCTCCTCCTCAAACCTCAACCCCATCACTTCTTAATTGTCTTCAATAGAAATGCTAGAGGATGCATCTTGAGATGTCTTGTTCTCGGCCCCTTTCAAATTGATTTTTAATCTTTATGAAAAGTGACATCTCTACTCTCTACTCTCAATAACCTTTGAGGTAGAGAGTATTTAGTATAGGCCTTCTTGGTGGATGAGTATCCAACCATCATCCTTTTGCTTGAGCTTGGATCATCTTTCTCTTTTGTCTCCAAGGGAATATGAGCAAAGCACATACTTCTAAAAATTCTAAGATGATAATATGGTGTCTTTAGATTATCACCTTCATCACTATGTGCTGCATCTAATGTTTTAAATATTTCATAAGATGAAGACTTGGGATTTTTTCTTGTGAGATGAGCTTCGTGTTGTCTCTTATATGTTTCAGTAGTTGCTCTGTGTGATTTTTGTCTTTAAAAATATTTTTTTGATCAAGTTTTATCTACTTCAGATAGGTTTGCAAGGCCTTATCTACTATAGATAGCTCTTTCTGTGTCTTGTCCCTTTTTCATTTCTTGGTTGGCAATGCATCTTATACCTCTATCTACATAATTTTCTGCTCGATCGATAGCTTCTCCTTTGTGATCTTCTTTGTTTGTGCAGCTGCCGTTGATGTTGATGCATCCTTAGACATCTGAAATGTAGTTGAAGATAAAAATCCTATTTTGTATACTTGAGAAACCTTACATAAATTGTTCATATCATTACCATTGACAACATCTGCCTTTACTAGCTGGTATAAGAAATAACTAGCTGCTAAAACTAAAGACTTCTTAAATAAAAGCTGTTTTGAGGTATTCTGCCGCTATTGAAACCCAATCATTGATGTTTTCTGACTATAGGTACTCAGTAGAACAATGCTACAGGGATCCTATCCTTTCTCAGCCTGACCATGTTGAATAGGATTTATCAACACCATGATATTGTTCGAAATATCAACTTTCGAACAATCTTACATAAATTGACCAACCTTGAATTTTATTAGTCCTTCATACTTACCTTGGTGAATGTTAGATCACATAAATATGCTTCAATATAAAATACTTGAGCATGTTCTGCAGGCTGTCATTTTCTGAAAATCCCTTAGATTTGGAAATTTTCACTTCCATCATTATTTTTTGATGTCCATTTGAGACCATGAGAATAAGAATATAAAAATATCTCTTCCAACTATTCAAGAAACATCTTAACACTCATACCACAAGGTATGTTTTTCTTTAATCCAAACTATTTTTTCATAAACTTTATCAACTCTAAACAATAAAAATTTACATCTTCAAAATTTTAAACAATGATGATAATGTTTTATACAAGTAAAGAAAAACATAGACAAATAAAACGTTAAGAGCACAAGATTTTGATACAAAAAAGAAACTTTATCCATATAAGATCGATTAATCTCGACACTTACAATGTAAGGTACCCAAATAAACAAATTGAAAGATTTGTTTATATGACTAGCAACTTGGAAATATAAAGACTAATAGTTTGTATATGAACGCATTTTTTTTACCACAAAGTCATTTCTATTAAAAATTACAAAAGCAAAAATTATGTACCTTTAATATTAGTCCATGCTTCACCTCTGGCTGTGAGGAATCGCACCACAAACTAGCAACATAAATCGTTTTAGTCGATATAGTCCGATAAAGGATTGGGTGATTGCTATAATTTTGTCCATGCAATATATCACCTCAGGTGTACACTTCGACAAAAGATTTACATTTTTCTTTGCAAACTTGAGTATTGACCTTAAACAATCTTCTGGCTCTTCAAAATGGACCATGCCTGCATAATTCAACACCATAAAACACACACATATATCACATCATGTATGTGTCCACACATATACTCAGGTGTATCATAACAAAACCAAATGATAATGCAAATACCCTTGTAAGTACTAATACTAGTACAAATAAGCAACAGTTCATATGATCCTACGTTGTGAATATCCTTTAGAAACCAACAGAGCATAAAGTTGAGCCAACTGTGTAACAAAGTAATCATTGAAAGAACAAAGACAAAAATATGCATAGACTTGACCATTGATAATATATTCCATACTTGAAAGCCACGGAAATATTAGAAAAAATATGAGACATTTTGATAATTTCTATGTTTTGGTATTCAAGCATGGATCTTTTGCCAAAAATATTAGTCTCCAGACCTTCTTGATAGGACTTTCCTTGACGTTGGCTTAAAAAAACTCAAATACTCGTTCACCAGTGCGATGGCGGTATCTATCACGAACCTCCTCTGAACAGGGCGTAGTTTCTACAAAAAAAATATCCTTTTAAGTACCAATACCAAATCATATATCCATATAAACATCGAGTAAGCTTAACACTTACAATGTAAGGTAAACCCAAAAAGTACAAACTGACAGACATCAAACTTCTGGAATAGTTAGTCAAAAGAGAGTGAATTAGAGGGTTCACAAGAGAGATAAAATGGAGGGACAACAAGAAACACATAAACCAAGAAGAAGAAGAGAACAGAAGAGATAAAAACAAGCAATAGAATAAAAAAAACACAGGGAGACTGGAGTTAACTAGTAACAGTCAATCACTAGTCCAAAGCCCCCAACATGCATGATACTACCAACAAGCTACCACAACTACCTCTGGAAAGCTAACTGGTATAGGATGGAAATTAGCATGTCTATCTTCTTATAAATATTTGGTTTGTCATCAATCGACACTATGACAATCTGCAATTACAGTCGTGCAATCTGTTTGAAACCTCTAACAACATCTGGAAGAGCTTGTACTGTAAAGTTGTCAAAAGGTAGATCGGGTGAACTATTTGACTGAAGAGAGTTGTTTGATAAGCAACTACACTCTAAAACTGATTTAGGTCTCCAAGAAAAAAGATATTTTTATTCAAAGTTTAGGTTGTGGACCATTTTTCTAGAGCATCGGAGTAGGTTCAAGATTTTCTAAAGGTTCTTGTATTGGTAGATTTACCCTCTAAATTGTACTTATGGAAAAGAAGGTATGCAAAATACTCATTCACTTCCTCATGAGGGAGGTTGTTGCTTCCTTAAAAGCTGCACTGTTGAAGTGTTTCGAGGCATCAAAAAAATTTGCTTCAACCTTAACCATAGGAACTAGCATGCAATTTTTCCCCATAGATGTAATTCTTGAATTTTAAAAACCATGCAATCAACAATCTTTATAAATTCACGGATATCACTGCACCATAGATTTCGTGTTGCAAATGCATATAGGAAAATTATTTTTTGCAATAGTTATATTTTTTATTTGCAAATCACATGAACAAAGGCAATGCAACAAATTATATCTATGGTGATCAAAGTTAATTCAGGCTAAAATTGTGTGGCTAGGTCTTATGGTTAAGGTTGAAGCAAATTTTTTTGATGCCTCAGAACACTTCAACAGTGCAGCTTTTAAAAAAGCTTAGAAAAATGTGAATCCAGTCCAATGTTCTGAAAAAATGGTCCACAACCTAAACTTTGTATAAGAAAATCTTCTTATTGGAGACCCAAATCAGTTTTAGAGTGTAGTTGATTTCCAAACAACTCTCTTCTATCAAATAGTTCACTTGATCTACCTTTTGACAAATTTACAGTACAAGCTCTTCCAGATGCTGTTAGAGGTTTCAAACAAAGTGCATGACTGTAATTGCAGATTGTTAGAGTGTCTCTTGTTGATTGATGGCAAATCAAATGTTTATAAGAAGATAGATATGCCAATTCCCATCCTATACAAGTCAGCTTTCCAGAGGTAGTTGTGGTAGCTTGTCAGTAGCATGCATGTTGTAGTTGGGGGTCCTTGGACTAGTGATTGACTGTAGCTAGTTAATAGTAGTCTCTCTATGTTTTTTTTGTTTTGTTGCTTATTTTTTTTCTCTTTTCTCTTTTTCTTTTTGGTTTTTGTGCTTCTTTTTGTCCTTCCATTTTATCTCTCTTGTGAACTTTCCAATTCAGTTTCTTTTGACTAACTATTTCAGAAGTTTGATTTGTCAGGTTGTACTTTTTGGAATTACCTATATTGTAAGTGTTGAGTTTACTCGATACCTATATTTCTATATGATTTGGTATTGGTAGTTAAAAAGATATTCTTTTTGTAGAAACTGTGCTCTGTTCGAAGGGACAAAAGATCCATGTCTGAATACCAAAACATAGAAATTATCAGAATGTCTCATGTTTTTTCTAACATTTCCATGGCTTTCAAGTACAGATAATCAATGGTCAAGTCTGTATTTTTTTTGTTTTTGTTCGTGCAAAGATTACTTTGTTACATAGTTGACTCAATTTTATGCATTGTTGGTTTCTAAAGGATACTCACAACGTAGGATCATCCGAACTGTTGCTTGTTTGTACTAGTATTGGCACTTACAAGGATATTTGCATCACTATTTGGTTTTGTTAAAGTAAACGTGGGTATATGTGTGAGCACATACAAGATGTAATAAATTTTTGTGTTTTATGGTATTGAATTATGTAGACATGGTCCATTTTGAAGAGCCAGAAGATTGTTTAAAGTCAATACTCAAGTTTTCAAAGAAACAACAAATCTTTTGTCGAAGTGTACACCTGAGATAATATATTGCATGGACAAAATTATAGCAATCACTCAATCCTTTATTGGATCATATCGACTTGAACGATTATGTTGCCAGTTTGTGGTGCGATTCCTCACAACCAGAGGTGAAATATGGATTAATATTAAAGGTACATAATTTTTGTTTTTGTAGTTTTGACCGAAACAATAATCAACAGTGATCTTTTAAGATCCTTGACAAGACACTTATCTTCTTTGAACTCAACAACTAGTCCTTTCTTCCATCAAGTGTTTTAGGCCTACAACCATTAATTATGACCATGTACACATAAGGGCCCCAATTCCCCTATAGTCACAATTAACTTATGGGTTGTTGGTCTACCGATCCCTAGTGTGGACATGCCCTAGCATCACCGCATTGTGTAATGACTCTCTCCAACACATCAATATATAGGCCAAAGAGGACTGGTGAGAGAGAGCAACCCTGCTTCACCCCAATAGTGTTCCAAATGTGATCAAAAATACCATTGCTATGTCGAAAACATCCATAAAGTGCCATCACAGCAAGAATGATGTTAGTGGAGAAGCCAAGGTCTCAGAGTCTCTGGATGAGCAATGAACGAGGAACAGAATCAAAGGCTTTCCTAAAGTCCAAAAAAAAAAAATAGCAAACAATAAATAGAAAAAAAAATGAAATTGAAATCATTTGGTAATAGTTGGTATGAAATTTATGTATATTGTATCAAAAGTGGGCAAATGTAATTGACAATATTGTATCTCATATGATCCGTTGTTCAAACTAGACCGTGTTGTAATGAATATTAGGTGCAATTGAAAACAATAACAAAATCAATTTAGCTTTCCCTGTTAATTTCCTACTGCGAAAGAGTATGGTTATCATCAGGTATTTTTGACAATTTATTTAACTTCTGAGGTTTTTTGATATTTTCAAGAAAACAAATAAAGTTATAACTTACGTTCTTATCTGGCTTACTATTGCTCATGAAGTTGAGCGTTGCAGGATGTAGATAAAACATGAGAATTGAGTTGAAAACAACCACGATAGATTAATCACATTCATGTTTCTCTTGTATTTAGCTTAGGTAATGCTTGGTTTTCTATGTGAAGGTCTTGCGATTTGATGCTTTGCTAATCTGTTACTGACACAAACTGCTCACAGAGTATACCTGGTTGCTATACCAGTTGTCAGTAGATTATCGATCCTCCTCTCAATTTATTGCATATCTCATTCAAATTCTAGTAAGACTGAGCAAACTTTTTTACGTTTGAGATTCCTTGTCCCTTTTGAATGATACAAGCACAATTTTTTTGCTAGTTACATCTGGTTTTGGGTCTTCCAATGCCATATGCAGTAATAAGCCAAGCCATTAGTATTCTACGTGATGAAAAGTCAAAAGTCAAGATACTAGATAAGCTATTTCATGAATTGTTTTGGGTACTCTTAGAAGTAGTATTATATGTACATACTGCAAATAGACTAGAAAAATTTTATATTTCTGTCTATAAATCCATTGGAATGCATGGGTACAACAGTTTAAAAGCTAAACCTACAAGTTTTTAAAAATATTGATATATAAATAGACGACATAGAATTTAGATTGTGTGCTTTAAAGAATTTGTTTGTTTTGTACAAAAGGTCATGTAATTTTTTTTTTCCACTCTTACTTATACTTTACATGTGTTATTTTTTTTTATAAAACATCATGTAATATGAAATCCTAGATTTCATTATATTCGTTTTTTATTGTAGAAAAATTCTTGAATTTTAAAAACCATGCAATCAACAATCTTTATAAATTCATGGATATCACTGCACCATAGATTTCGTGTTGCAAATGCATATAGGAAAATTATTTTTTGCAATAGTTATATTTTTTATTTGCAAATCACATGAACAAAGGCAATGCAACAAATTATATCTATGGCGATCAAAGTTAATTCAGGCTAAAATTGTGTGGCTAGGTCTTATGGTTAAGGTTGAAGCAAATTTTTTTGATGCCTCAGAACACTTCAATAGTGCAGCTTTTAAAAAAGCTTAGAAAATTGTGAATCCAATCCAATGTTCTGAAAAAATGGTCTACAACCTAAACTTTGAATAAGAATATCTTCTTATTGGAGACCCAAATCAGTTTTAGAGTGTAGTTGATTTCCAAACAACTCTCTTCTATCAAATAGTTCACTTGATCTACCTTTTGACAGATTTACAGTACAAGTTCTTCCAGATGCTGTTAGAGGTTTCAAACAAAGTGCATGACTGTAATTGCAGATTGTCAGAGTGTCTCTTGTTGATTGATGGCAAATCAAATGTTTATAAGAAGATAGATATGCCAATTCCCATCCTATACAAGTCAGCTTTCCAGAGGTAGTTGTGGTAGCTTGTCAATAGCATGCATGTTGTAGTTGGGGGTCCTTGGACTAGTGATTGACTGTAACTAGTTAATAGTAGTCTCTCTATGTTTTTTTTGTTTTGTTGCTTATTTTTTTTCTCTTTTCTCTTTTTCTTTTTGGTTTTTGTGCTTCTTTTTGTCCTTCCATTTTATCTCTCTTGTGAACTTTCCAAATCAGTTTCTTTTGACTAACTATTCCAGAAGTTTGATTTGTCAGATTGTACTTTTTGGGGTTACCTATATTGTAAGTGTTGAGTTTACTCGATACTTATATTACTATATGATTTGGTATTGGTAGTTGAAAAGATATTCTTTTTGTAGAAACCGTGCTCTGTTCGAAGGGACAAAAGATCCATGTCTGAATACCAAAACATAGAAATTATCAGAATGTCTCGTGTTTTTTCTAACATTTCCATGGCTTTCAAGTACGGATAATCAATGGTCAAGTCTATGTATTTTTTTGTCTTTGTTCGTGCAAAGATTACTTTGTTACATAGTTGACTCAATTTTATGCATTGTTGGTTTCTAAAGGATACTCACAGCGTAGGATCATCCGAACTGTTGCTTGTTTGTACTAATATTGGCACTTACAAGGATATTTGCATCACTATTTGGTTTTGTTAAAGTAAACGTGGGTATATGTGTGAGCGCATACAAGATGTAATAAATTTTTGTGTTTTATGGTATTGAATTATGCAAACATGGTCCATTTTGAAGAGCCAGAAGATTGTTTAAAGTCAATACTCAAGTTTGCAAAGAAACAATAGATCTTTTGTCGAAGTGTACACCTGAGATAATATATTACATGGACAAAATTATAGCAATCACTCAATCCTTTATTGGATCATATCGACTTGAACGATTATATTGCCAGTTTGTGGTGCGATTCCTCACAACCAGAGGTGAAATATGGATTAATATTAAAGGTACATAATTTTTGTTTATGTAGTTTTGATATAAACGGTTTTGTGGTAAAAAATGCGTTCATATATAAACTATTAGTCTTTATATTTCAAATTTGTTAGTCATATAAACAAGCCATTCAATTTGTTTATTTGGTTACCTTACATTGTAAGTGTCGAGATTAAGTAATCTTATATGGATAGAGCTTCTATTTTGTATCAGAACTTTGTGCCTTTAACGTTTTATTTGTTTATGTTTTCCTTTACCTGTATCAAATATTATTATTATTGTTCAAAATTTAAAAAATGTTAATTTTATTGTTCAGAGTTGGTAAAGTCTGTGAAAAAATAGTTTGGATTAAAGAAAAACATACCTTGTGATATGAGTGTAAGATGTTTCTTGTATAGTTAAAAAAGATATTTTTATATGCTAGTTCTCATGGTCTTAAATGGACATCAAAAGCCAATGATGAAAGAAAATTTCCAAATCCAAGGAATTTTAAAAAAATGTCAGCTGTTAGACATGTTTTTACCCAAGGGCCTGTAGAACATGCTCGAGTATTTTATATTGAAACACATTAATGTGACTGTTATTCACCAGGGTAAGTATGAAGGGCTATTAAGGATTTAAGGTTTGTTAATTTATGTAAGATTGTTCGAAAGTTGATATTTCGAACAATCTCCCAATGTTCATAAATCTTATTCGATATGGTCAGGCTGAAAAAGAATATGATCTTTGTAGTGTTGTTCTACATGCTAGCAGATGAGTACGTAAAGTCAAAAAACATCTATGATTGGGCTTCAATAATGGTAAAATATCTCAAAACAGCCTTTAGTAAGAAGCCTTCAGTTTCAACAGCTAGTGATTTCTTATACCAGCTAATAAAGACAAATGTTGTCAATGATAATGATATGGACAATTTATTTAAGGTTTCTCAAGCATACATAATAAGATTTTCATTTTCAACAGTTACATTTCAGATGTTTAAAGATACATCAACATCAACGGCAGCTGCACAAACAAAGGAGATCACAAATGAAAAGCTATCGATCGAGGGAAAAACTATGTAGATAAAGGTAAAAGATGCATTGCCAGTCAAGAAAGTAAAAAAAAAACAAGACACAAAAAGAGTAAATAAGGCCTTGCAAAACCTATCTGAAGTAGAGAAAAAACTTGATCGAGAAAATACTCTCAAAAATAAAAATTACACAAAGCAATTAGTGAATCTAAAAAAAATATCACCATTATCTCATGAGATATTTAAAATATTAGATGCGGCACATAGTGAAGAAAGTGATGATCTAGGATACAACAATGATGACAATGCTCCAGATAATATCTTAGAGAACTTTGCAAATGAATTGGAAACAGGTGACAGGCATCAACAAATTAATAAAGGTGATAGTGCAGAGGATCAAATGAATAGGACATCAAATTAACAATGTTAAACAATCGATTAATAAATAAGAGAATATTCAAATGACACTTGGCAAAATTCAATCTACATAAACTAAAAAATCTTAAATTCTTATTAGCCTTTCATACTAACTTTGGTGAATGTTAGGTCATAAATATGCTTTACTATAGAATATTCTAGCATGTTTTGCATGTCCTTGGATGAAAACATGTTTAACAATTGGTATTTTCTAAAAATCTCTTGGATTTGAAAATAATCACTTTTATCATTGTTTTTTGATGTCCATTTGAGACCATGAGAACTAGATTATAGAAATATCTCTTTCAATTGTTCAGGAAACGTCTTAACACTCATATACGTCACGAGGTATGTTTTTCTTTAGTCTAGACTATTTTTTCACAAACTTTATCAACTCTGAACAATAAAGTTAACATCCTCAAAATTTTGAACAATGATGATAATGTTTGATACAAGTAAAGGAAAACAGAGATAAGTAAAACGTTAAAGGCACAAGGTTCTGATACAAAATAAAAGCTGTATCCATATAAGATCGATAAATCTCGACACTTACAATGTAAGGTAACCAAATAAACAAATTGAGAGGCTTGTTTATATGACTAGCAACTTGAAAATATAAAACAATAGTTTGTATATGAACGTATTTTTTTATTATCACAGAGCCGTTTCAATATAAATTACAAAAACAAAAATTATGTACCTTTAATATCAGTACTTGTTTCACCTTTGGCTGTGAGGAATCGCACCACAAAATGGCAACATAATTGATGCTACGAAATCGATGTAAACGGAGTTATTTTGGTCAAATCAAAAGCAAATTATCTATTGATGCATTGTCTTATGAAAATCACTAAAATTGCTAATTTTAAAGATGTTTGTTCTTGGCTGCAATTTTTCTTGGATAACTTTGCATATTCCTCTAGGTGATTCACTTTGTCCTCATGGGTGTTGATTGTGTTGTTCATGTAGCTATATTGATTGGGCTTGTCTTGCAAAGACAATATATGTGTTGAGGTTGGTCAAAGGAGTTTGAAAGAAATTCAATGTTAAAGGCTATATGTGGTGGCGGTCTAAAATTTTAAGACTTGAACTTTGGCTGACAAATAAACGGTGGTGGTTGTCTCTAGTTTTGACATGCCTTTAGTGGAATTCTTTTTTTTGAAATTTTTTTAGATTCAGTTATCCATCAAGTCTATGTGACAAAAAGACTTCCATGAAAGATTTCTACTACAAGAATCCACAAGGTGGATGGCCTTATTATTGGTGTATTTGGAGTCTTTGATATTGAGTATTTATAAGTTTTCTAAGTTATATATATTTTTTTATATGGAGCTCTTGATATTCTTTGTTGCATTATGGGTTTTCTAAGCTTTGGTTAATGACATTCACAAATTATTGATTTCTCAAATTTAATTTGTGAATCTAGATAAATTTCAATCTCACAAATAGATTTGACTTTGGTGGAGCTCAATCACCTAATACAACATAAACGACAAACAAAACATATGAAAGATTACTACATATATCAGTTCAAAGAGCTTTGACATTTTCATGTTTCATAATTTTGACCTTTTGGAGACTCAATGATTAAATACACTACACATCTTCAACCATAGATTTTGTAGTGATGCTTGCAACTTTGCGGTGGCGTTGCCATTGTCATGTGCAATCAATTCAAGCTTGCATCAGTAACTGGTAGAAATAAATTTAAAAGTAGATTCAATCACTCACTCAATCTAATTGATCCTTAATTAAGAAGTAGGCATATTCAGCACTATGTGAGAGGTCGTCACCTGGATATGGATCTTGGAATATGGTATTCATAATTTAAAGCTAAGACCATTCTTAGTCAATGGCATGAGCTACGCAACTTGCAGGTGACGTAAACTATTGATCAGACTATGGTCCCAATATCATTGTGGAAATTCATTGGAAGTGCTACATTCAAGTATAAGTCCATTTTAAAATTTTTATAGAGGTTGTGACATACAACACATTTTTTAATAAGGTTAGCAAATATTAGGCATCATATCAATTTTATCAAAAAAAAATTGATGTGTTAAGAAATTTTTGAGTGGACCAAGATTTAGGCTTGCACTATTGCTAGAGGATGATATATCAACTTCTTCTTTGTGCCTCAATATAATATAATTGTATATGAATATTACGGTGAGTTTTTAAGGATGGTCGAGGACGACGCTTCAAGGATAGATAGAGAAAACTTGTCACTTCATGAATGGCAACTTCACTATGAAGTCATTGTAAAAGTGTGTTTTATTCCCATATCGCTTGAATTTTCAAAAGTCACAACATCTATATTTGTCATCTAACTCTAGGCAATGGAGAAGCCATTGACAAAAAGGGGATATAAGTTGGCAGCTATTGCCAATCTTGCCAATGGCCAAGGTTTTTTTTCACATCATATATAGTTTGGATTTTAGTTTAAAGGGTTTGGTGGTCACCGAGGACAAGCTCCAAATCATTGCTTCTTCCAACATCGGCCCAACAAAATAAGTACAATTTTTGTTTCTTCTGATTGTTTTGTTGATTCAAACAATGTTCATGATTATATATTTGTTTGTGATTCCAAAAAGAAAGAAATGGTTGCATGCCTAGCAAATGGACACTCTTGCAATTTCTTCAGATGATAAAAGCTTTTGCTGTTATATAGCAAAAAAAAATTATCGGTGGTAGATGATTGAGATGGCCAAGTGAATCGTTGCACAATTATAAGACAAAGGAAGACGATTCTTCTTTGCCAAATGGAGACGAGATCTTTTTAAAAATCAATGACAAAATCACTTCCAGCTTACCTACAAAAAGACATGAAACATTCACCAGCTTGCAAAAAATCTTGTAAGTGTTGGCCAATTACTTGATAATGGCCTTGATGTGAAATTCCATATTGATACTTGTGTGATCAAGAAAGATGATGAGATCCTTGCACATGGATCTAGATTTGGAGGCATCTACAAATTGGATCCAAGAGAAAGTGCAAACTCTTGTGATATGGCATATGTGACCAAGCTCTCCAAGGAGGAGTTATGACATAGGAGATTGGGACATCCCAATTACAAATTTATGCTTTCTATGATCAAAGCAGCCAAAGCTATTGGCTTGCCAAAGATACTATCCAAGGAGATCAAGCCATGTGAGGCTTGTGCTATTGCCAAATTACTTAAGAAGCCATATCCAAGATCTTCCATCAAGACCACACATCCTTTGGAGTTGATACACTCGGATGTGCACTTCTCATCATGCAAAAACAAGAGAGGGGTCACTTGCTTTGTTACATTTTTTGATGATTTCACAAGATATACATGGTTATATCTTCTATCTTCAAAATCCATGGTGTTTGATTATTTCCTAAAGTTCAAAGCTTCTGTTGAGAAGCAAATTTCCTACAAGATCAATCTTTGAGGTGTGATGGAGATGGTGAATACATATCCAACAAGTTTTATGAATTTTGTGAGAAAGAAGACATCAAAAGGGAGTTCTCTTGTGCCTATTTCCCTTTCCAAAATGGAATGGCCGAGAGGAGGAATAGATCCTTGTGTGAGTGTGCCAAAGCACTTAGAATTGAAGCATCTTTTCTAAAAAAATTTGGGGAGAAACTATCAGTTGTGCCAATTATCTATGTAATAGACTCCCTCACCTTGCTCTTGGAGGAAAGACACCATATTATCACCTTAAAATCTTTGGATGTATGTGCTTTGTTCATATTCCGTTGGAGGCAAGAAAGAAAGATGATCTAAGCTCAAGCAAAGGGATCATGGTTGGATACTCATCCATCAAGAAGGCCTATAGAGTCTATATACTCTCTACCTCAAAGGTTATTAGCACTAGAGTTGTTTTCAGCACATTTTTGTGCACGTGCAAAAGTATGCACAAAACCCTTGGTCACTTGACGAGACATAACATGTTATCAAATGATTGAAATTTCAATCTTTCAATTGTAGGTGTAACTAGACTTTACTCTTCATTGTGTTATTGGAAGACTAAATTTTTTTTCTCACAATTGATGGTAATTTGCCTCAAAAAAACTTCAATTTTCAGCACTTTTCAGCACTTCACAATGCACATATATATTTCTATAGGATGTTTGAAAGTAGGAAGCCAAAGAAAGGGTTGTAAAAAGCACCTCCAAAATAGTTGAAACTTTCTAGCACTTTTCAATTTTTTTCAATACTTTTCAGCACTTGACTTGGGTAACTTTAGATGCACATATCTATCTCTACATAACTCCAAATCGAAAAAACTTTAAGAGACATCTTTTTATGGTGTCATATAGTAATTTTTAAAGTAGACAAACCAAAAAAATATTGTTAAAGTAGAAAAACTTACTTATTTTCATAAGAAATCAAATAAAATTTGGCCACAAGGCTACATTTGATGAAGTATATAACTGCTTTAAAATTGACTTCCTTTGCCTTTACTATTGACATAAAAAAAAGACTCACTACAAAAATGTCTCGTTGGGAATCAGGACTGATGTTTCTCAAAATAGTTACCGAGATGATCAATCATGCTAGCTAAATAGGCCTCATACTCATTATAGTGATTAAAATAATAAAAAAAATATGATATGATCGTATGAGATTTTTACAAAAAGAAAAATGTACAAGGGTCGAGAGGGAGGAGGAGACAATATCCATAGATCTTCCCGCAATGTTGTCAAGTTTCTCTTGTGAAAGTATTGTATTTTAGGACCATTAATAGATCTACAAAAGATCCACAAGAGTGATTGGATGCTTGCTTAACAATTTATCAATCTGGATTGGCAATTTGACAAACAACAAGCAGTAACAATCAAAAGCATTGATCAACATTGAAATCCGAGCCCACACGTGTGTGCTCAACCTGAGAAACAAGTAGAAATTGATTTGGTTTCATTTGGATCACAAAAACTCAATGTACATAGTGACTTGAGATTGCCAATGAGCTCCACAAATATTCTATCTTCT
Organism: Diphasiastrum complanatum; assembly: GCA_029204225.1. Lineage (NCBI taxonomy): Eukaryota > Viridiplantae > Streptophyta > Lycopodiopsida > Lycopodiales > Lycopodiaceae > Diphasiastrum > Diphasiastrum complanatum. The sequence goes on from CM055103.1 coordinate 531,633, forward strand.
CACTATGGGAGCTTGGAATACATAGCAAATTCGACTTCTTTCTTGAAGTTAGGTGAATTTCCAGCATGTAATAAGGAAGCTAACTAACTCTTCTTGCCCTAAAATGAAACCCTAGCCTAGATCCTAGAGTTATGCTTGGTAGGTAGCTAGTTGGTCAAATTTTCACCTTAAACTCAAGTGTAGGTCCTATAAAGTAGGGATGACTACCAAATAGACATGACTAACTCTCTTGACTTGATCGAACCTACATTAGGAGTGCTTTGCCACGTGGCATTTTGGCCATACATGTGTGGAACCCAATTATGTACATTTCTTAAGAGAGATCTAGCTATTAAAATACTCAGTTATGTCCCTGGAGATAACATAAAATTGTCATCTTCAATGTTGCAAAGTCATCTCCTAGACCATTATTAACAATTTGTACAAGCTCTCTATCATGAATCTTCTCTCCAATGGAAGCCACCTCCCTATTTAGAGACTTGATTCTGAGTACATAATCCTGTGCATTGTCCTCACTTCTTTTCATGCTTTTCAAAATTTGATTTCTAAGCATGAGAACCATCGAAGTGTTACTAGATTCATAGATTGATTTCAAAGACTCCCAAGCCTCTTTAGCACATTTACATAATGACACTTCCCTCAAAAAATCATTGCTCACATTCATTTTCACACAATGAAGTGCTAGCCTAGATCTCTTTTTGTATCTCACTAATTCTTGTCCACCTAGAGGTTCATCTTCATCCTCAATCAGAAACTCATAAAGGTCTTGGAGCACCAAAAGTGACTCCATCCTAACCTTCCAAATAGCATAATTTGTAGAATTCAATCTCTCACTAGCTTCTAGAAGGTATGCTCTAGCGAATCCAATCTTACTAGTGACTTCTACAAACAGGAAATAGATTTGATTGACTTGAAACACACAAAGGTCTCACACTTGTAGTGTTTCACTCAAATTTGATTTCTAATCTAATAAATGGACTTATAATCATAGTTCTATCACTCTTTCACAAAGTTGGAACGAAGATAAGATGGAAGTGAAAACTACTTTCAAACAAATCTTGCCAATAAATGGATTTGATTGTCTCTAGAAACTCACTAAGGTCTCTCTCTTGTAGTCTTTTACTCAAATTAGATTTCTAATCCAACAAATGGACTTATAATCTCAGTTCTAGCACTCCCTCACAAAGTTGTAATGAAGATAAGATGATGTGAAATCTACTTACAATCAAATCTTGTCAATTTTGGCTATTTTTGGACAAAAACATGACTAAATCTTTCTCACACTTTTTGATGTACTTTCAAGACCTGTAAAACAAGTTTAGAGGACCTGATTTCATCCTAGATTAATTAGATCTCATGACCCTAGGTCAAATCTAATCAATGGCACTCAATCTTGGTAGCTTATCCTAAGATTTCCACCAACAATTACATCAAAAGCTCACAAATTGAATTTCTTTGGATAAAATGAATACCATACATTAAATGAAGGTTTAGATGTGCCCACACATGTGGACAGTATGGATTTGGACCCCTACCAAGTTAGGGATCAAATATTCTCACCCAAATCAAGATTCTAGCTTGCCCTCTCAATACCAGTTTTTAGCACCAAAACTTGCTAAAAATGGATTTGCATTAGATCAATGGATTATGCTCTTGTACTTGGCTCTGATAATATGTGAAAGTACTATACTTTAGGACCATTAATGGATCTACAAAAGATCCACAAGAGTGATTGGACGCTTGCTTAACAATCTATCAAAAAACTAGACACAAAAAAGTTGATCTAGATTGGCAATTTGACAAACAACAAGCATTAACAATCAAAATCATTGATCAACCTTGAAATCCAAGCCCACATGTGTGAACTACAGGCTGTAGTACGGCCTTCAACCTGAGAAACAACTAGAATTGATTTGGTTTCATTTGGATCACAAAAACTCAATGTACATAGTGAACTACCTTGAGATTACCAATGAGCTCCACAAATATTCTATCTTCTCACTATGGGAGCTTGGAATACATGGAAAATTCGACTTCCTTCTTGAAGTTAGGTGAATTTCCAGCATGTAATAAGGAAGATAACTCACTCTTCTTGCCCTAAAATGAACCCTAGTCTAGATCCTAGAGTTATGCTTGGTAGGTAGCTGTTGATCAAATTTTCACTTAAACTTAGGTGTAGGTCCTATAAAGTGGGGATGACCACCAAACAGACATGACCAACTCTCTTGACTTGACCTAACCGGAGTGGGTTGCCATGTGGCATTTTGGCCATACATGTGTGGAACCCAATTATGTACAAAATTTACACTATTCTTCATGGTTTTTGATAAAGTTAGATTTGCCAATTTTTTCGCAATTTTTCACACCTCTTGGATTATCTCTTGCTTGGGAGAAAAAACTTTTTGAGTAGTCTGAATAGCAATACAAGGAGGGAAGGCTGGCAGTGAGTTTGATTCAGAGTCAAAAGATTTTGAGGGGGTGGAGAGAATGATGTGGGGCGCTTGCCTAGAATCACTCTAGGAAGAGCTGCAGTTGTTGGTTGGAGAAGACAAGACTAATGAAGACTGAGAGCCGAGTATGAGAGCCGAGAAATACTAGCTAGGAAAAGACATGCAAGAACTGTGTAAGCCTCATGGTGAATCCCGGAAGATGGAATGACCATGTAGGAACTAGTATTTCTAAGCAAATGTAATAAATACAAGTAGACCCCTTTTAAAGAAAGTAGAGTGAGCCACCTTTTGATGGTGACCTCTAGTGGAGAGCAATATTCCACTTGTAATTTGTGAAATGTGGAAATTCCACTAGGATGCCACCTAAGGGGCTCTCTTGCTTATTTAAGAGTCTCCCTCTTTGTGAAGAGGAGCTTTTTTTTATTTGTATCAACTCCATGCCGAAATGAGAAGAACCTTCACGAGTTTGGTGCAACCATTGAGCTCCTTGATCATGCTTGTTTCTTGAGTGATGCAGTTATGATCTTGCCCTTCCCTCCTTTTGTGTGTGGTTGTGGACTGTAGAGTGGATTAGTTTTCTTGCTTTCCTAGTTGTGGATTAGATTTCTTGTTTTCTTGTGGATTAATCTAGGATCCAGCATTCAAGTAAACTAAAGAGGCTAGAAATGTGGCATAAATCTTCAATATTCTCTAACATTCTAGTTCTTGATGTTCTTGGGATGTCCAAGAATCAAAAGGCTGGTTAGTTTCTTGATTCTTGGACTTCTAACATGCTGTAGTTTAGCTTTGTTTCTTGTTTTTGTCAAGTTATTCAAGGTAGCTAAGTGTTAATGTAGTGTAGGCTCTGATTTTAGTTCGTTTTAAGAGTAGGTAGCTGTAGAATCTGTAGAGCGTTCATTGGTTTGCATGCTGATCTGTGAATGAGTGTTCTTGTCTTGCATCCATGTAGAATGTAAGTGCGTTCAAGAGCGACATCGTCGAGTTGTCCTCTGACAGGCAGGACAAAAGAAACATACTACAACGAAACTTTGTTTCCTTCTGCCTGGGTTGGCATCGTAAAATCAATCAAGAAACCATCTAATGACTGCCATGAAGCCTGATAATAGGCAGAAACGATTCTATAAGCAAGAAGCAGAAAAGTAAACAACAGGCCTCTGGAGCAGGGGATCTGTCAATAGCAGGAACTAGCCTACGAGATCCGGCTTTAAAGGGATGGGGCTGCTTTCTCTTCCTCCTAGAGGTGGTGGGCAGCTCTGTCCTGTCCAAAGGTGGATCCCTTGAGGTGCTGGGATTAACAACGTGAAGATTTGAATCATACGTCTGAAGTTTTCTGAGGATTACAAAATCCTTAGGCATGAAGATAACACACTTACTGTGCACGGCTAACAGACAAGAATCCTCAAAAAATTGGGCCAGGTAATCCTTTGCAGTACCTTGCAGGGCCTGCATGGCGCGCAGTGAATCTCACATGAAATTCCAATGACAGCATGACATTTCTAATAGATTGACTGAAAGGAGATTTAAGAATCAACAATATAATAGATCTCTATAATTTCCTAATCTCACTGAGCCACACATGCTTCCACCCACGACAACAGCCAGTACCAGGGGGAACACGGGCGAAGGAGGGTTGGACAATGGTATGTTGGTGAGTTGTGGACTTAACATGGTCCATCATTATTAACAGAAAAATTAAAAAAACAATAAAAAACTGAATATCGTTTTTGGCAACAACAAAAAAAATTATATACTCAAATCGCGCTTGAAAGCGATATCGGGAGAGTGATATTGCTCTCGAACGCAGAAGGACAGATGAAAAAAAAAAAAAACAAAAGGATGAGGTGCGCTCAAAAGTGATATTAGGCAGTATCGGAGCACAATGGATCGTCTGTACATTGAGAAAGGGCAAAAGGCGTGTTTGAAATGATATCATAGAAAGCAAAAAATTTGAGATAAAAAATAAGCCTTTGAGACGTTTTTATATAGTTGATTTGTCCACACGTGCGAAAGTTGACGGTTGGGAAACACGTGTCGTCACCGAATGATGACACATTGTCATCTGTACAACCAATTATGAGTCACGACTCAATTATTATCCCCACGTGACATGTGACACGTGTCAATTTTTGATTCGCACATGTGTTGACTCATCATTAGTGAGACACGTGTCATTCTTGCAAATTGTCACATGTCATTCCACACATGCGAAAGATTCCATCGAATGATGATAGTACGATTAGGACACATGCACCAATGACAAAATGACACGAGTCTTTTTTTATGGGCTTTGTGTAGAAGCTTTGGGTGCCCGTGATCACCAATATATTTTCCAAATAGTCTCGTGGTCGGACATAGAGGAATGTCAAAGTCCTTGATTTGGAGCTTTTGATGTAGGATTACAATAAGCGACTCGATTTTCATGTCATGAATCTCGATCACATTAATGTCATTTTAGGTATTCATTAGAAATAGATTATAAATTACTCATTGGTATTTAAAGATAGTTATGATAAAAATGTCATGTTGGCAAATTCTGAGGAATCCCTAAGATGCTGAGCCAAGTTATTCTAAAGAGCATTCTCACCCTAGACCGAGGAGATCCTTGAGGAAGAAGAGAAGGATGAGAATGAGAGCTGAGAAATACTAGCTAGGATAACAGTTTAAAATCATGTGAGCCTCATGGTGAATCCCAAGAGAAGCCATGTAGGAGCTAGTATGTGTAGACACTTGTAATAAATGCGGTAGACCCCTCTTAAATAAAATAGAGTGAGCCACCTTTTGATGGTGACCTTTAGTGGAGAAGGTAATTCCACTTGTAAATTGTAATTTGTGGAATTGCCACTTAGGCTCCACATGGACAGTTCCTTAGCTTATTTAAGAGCCCCCCTCTCTTGTGAGGGAGCTTTGGATTGTAATGCTCTTGCTCTTGCTTTAATGAGAAAGATCCTCCACGAATTTTTGAGCCTTCATCTTAGCTCTAGACCCTTAAAAAAAAAAACAACAAACAAAAAGCAAACCCCTACACACAACACCACCAGAATAGTCCAGACCTTCCACATGGATCATCATTACGATCCCAATTCCTCAGAAGACTATCCACTCGAGATGATGTCTCCTTCAACTGAGCAAGCCAAATACAATCGGTACTCTCGCATGAAATCACAAGTCCACGAGTCATCCACAAACCCATTTGAGATATGGGAACCTACAAGAGCTGAAATTGCATATGACTAACCACAATTTATCGCCTCTGAGTTGATAGGCATACATTGGTAATAGATCCCCCTTAGGATCTTCCACCAAATAAACTGGTAGGCTGTTATGGTCCTCCATTGAGTTTGGTGACATGTAAGATAATATGACCAATACTTTCACCTTGCCACTGGCTGTAGAAGAAACTCATGATTTAGATGGATCACTCTGACATCCACCCCTTTGGTGAGCTCCTTGTCGGCTTGATTCTGCTTCTGACCGTTGAATCTTTGGAGCTGGCTGTCGAACTTGCTGCTCTGTATTTTGTCCTTGTAAGAAGTGCAGATTCTTGATTGGACACCTTGTACTTGGATGATCACCAAAGTATAAGATACATTCGTCCTTCTCAAGAAACTTGATTGAGCGAGCATAAGCTTGCTGACAACTTGAACTACAACATTCATGGTCTTCTGTTGCACTCGACCTGCTTGACTCTGTTGCACTCGACCTGCTTGACTCTGTTGCACTCCCTGATGATTCCTAGCCTTCCTCCCTTGTCTGCTCGACTTGCATGAACTCTTCAGACTTTTCTGATTTTCCATCCGATATTTCTGCATTTGGATAGGAGTGATCTACTCTCTTCTTCATTGTAAGATTCTCCTTAATGATCGCATCTTGACAGATCTGTGATAATGAAGTATAAGATGCAAATTCCTTCATACCAGACTTGAGGTTGTCTAGTAATCCAAAATAGGAGCTCTGCATTATGGTCTCTGGACTCAGTAGATCGACATCTTTTACCAAATTGAACATTCGCCAATGGCTGGAATGCAGTATTCTTGTGATGTACAAAATTGCTTCAAGGGTTGTACAACTGTGGTGTCCCAATTGTTTAGTCATATTTGCTACATTAAGAGATATTTAGTAAATTTGATTCTGGTGCAAGTCTCATATATTTTCTTTTACAAGAAAAATTGAACAAAATTATTTGACGAACATTGTTCATCAAAGCTTAGTTGTTTGGCACGTAGTTGGACAGTTCATGGGCATTCTTGACAAATGTCGTTCGTCAAGGTGACTTGTATAATAACCATTTAACTACAAGTTTTAAGTCCCAAAGTATTCAAGAAGTCTCATATTTTCTAAACATGTCTTCATTTGTTTATTTGGCAAATTGAGGCCATTTTCATATTAGACTTAGAGTTTGACTTTTCAAAGTTATATTATATTGACGGAGTGTTCCTTAAGTTGCATTTCATTTTGGGCTTGCCCAACAAATATCAGTTGGAGGTCATTCACAATCAGCCACAATCCTTAGAGGATGCCATGCGTTTCGTTCGAATTTTTGACGATACGCACACTATGACCTGGAAAGGGCAGCATAAGCCTAAATCCAAGGACAAACCCTCTTCAGGCCCTTCCTTTAAAAAGGGCAAACATGGAGGTGTTGACGAAGCTTTCCCTTTGGGAAAGAAAAAGAAGCGCCCTCAGTTGGAGAGGGCTGACTTTGACAAGGCCAAAAGCGACAGGTTGTGTTTCCCCTACATGGAGAAGAGACATCTTTCTAAGGACTGCTGGAAGAAATGGAATAAGGGAGACCGCTTTTTTAAGGCTCTATTGATGTATCCTTTACAGATGAAACAGTTTGTAGCAATTGTTGTTGTAATACTATAGTGTTTGGACCTCATGACCTCATTCGCATGAGTGGATTTGTATGTAGCCAACCTGTGTGTATTTTATTTGACAACGGTTCTACTCACAATTTTATTAATGCTAAGTTGGTGAAGAAGTTGCAGTTGGCAACAACACCAAGTGATCACAAGTATGTGGTTAGGATGGCAGCAGAGCAGGTCTTGGAGCACTTTGTCCCCCACATGCCGTTGAAGATTCATAACTATGTAGATAGTTTGTCTTTTCATGTTATGAATCTTGATAAGGTAGATTTAATCCTAGGCAAAGAATGGTTTTATACTAGGAATGAGTCGTTAAAGAAAGATTATGTTTCAAATCTTCCATACTTGATCTCGACTATCCTTCTAGCAAAGTCGATCTCCCTATCTGCCATAGCTGCATTCTTGGAAAGCAAATTAGGATTCCTTTTAGATAGAGTCATAGGCATGCGGCAAAAGGTTTGTTAGATGTTGTTCATACTAATATCTGTGGACCTATGCAAACTCCTTCATTGCTAGATGCAAAGTATTTCATTATCTTTATTGACGAATTCTTTAGAAGAACAGCTATTTACTTCATTAAACAGAAATCAGAAGCTTTCATCAAGTTCAGACAATTCAAAGAGCATGCAAAAAATCAAACTGGCAACGAATCAAAGCATTGAGGTTCGACAACGGGCGAGAATACATCTCCAGCGAATTTAAGGAGTACTGCCTTAAAAATGACATTGAGCAACGATACATTACCTCCTATTCGCCTTAGTCAAATGGTCTTGCTAAGAGAAAGAACAGAACCTTAGTCGAATCGGCAAAGTGCATGTTATCACATGCGACACTTCTAAAATCCTTCTGGGTTGAAGCTATTTCAACAACAACCTATATTCAGAACAGATGTCCTACTAAAGGTCCCTCAGATAAAACACCATTCGAAGTCTGGACAGGTACCAAACCTTCTTTATCAAACTTATGAGTTTGGATGTACTGCTTATGTGCAGATTCCTCATTATCTCAGGAAGAAGCTCAACTTCCAGAGTATCGAATGTGTCTTCATCAGCTATACTACTTCAGATCATGCCTACAAGTTGTTTGATCTCATCGAGTCGAAGATATTCACTAGCCGGGATATCAGCTTCATCGAAGATCAGTTTATCGACCTCAAGGAAAAAGGCAAAGCCCATGTAGCTGACCTGTCAGATTCTCCTAACATATTGAACTTCCTAGTTCCTCAGTCGACTATTCCTATTGAAGGTCCAAGCTCATCCACTTTCAACGAACAACAGAGCAACGATGAATTTGAAGAAGATGATGTTGCAATTCAGCAACTATAGTATGATGAAAATGATCAACTACCCAGAAGATCATCAAGAACTAGCAAACCACCTATCAGTTATATCGATGAGCCTGCAGCCTACCTTGTTCACGAGCCTACGGCTATCGAAGAGGCACTCAGTCAATCTGATTTTGATCTCTGGAAAGAAGCTATGGATAAAGCGTATTCATCTCTTATCATGAACCAGACATGGACAATTGTTGAATTACCTGCTAGCAGAAACATAGCTGATTGCAAATGGACTTTCAAAGTCAAGTACAAAGCAGATGGAAGCATTGACAGAAGAAAAGCCCGACTTGTCACCAGAGGATTTTCTCAGGTATACAATGTCGATTAGACTGAGATCTATTATCTAGTAGTCAAGCATTCTTCTATTCGACTTTTATTATCATTTGCTGCTGCAGTAGATTTGGAAATACATCAAATGGATGTACAGACAACATATCTCAATGGATTTATTGAAGAAGATGTATACATGGTGCAACTCGAAGGTTATATTATGAGGGGTAAACACAATTATGTGTGTAAACTCCATACGACACTTTATGGCTTGAAGCAATCCGATCGAGCATGGTTTCAAAGGATCAATACTTTCCTTATTGATCAAGGTACACACCAAGCTCTTCAGATTTGAATGTTTACTTCAAGACAGTGCAATAGTCTTTTATCATTATCACTCTATACGTAGACGATACATTGCTCTTCGGCAACAATATCGATTTGATAAAAGCAGACAAGTGTTGGCTGATTCTGACGAATCTCCAAGATACTCGGATAGAGCTACCCAAGAGCACCTCTAAGCTTAGACCGAGGAGGTATTTGAGAAGATGAGACAAACGAAGACTGAGAGCCAAGTATGAGAGCCGAGGAATACTAGTTAGTAATGACAAGCAAGAACTGTGTAAGCCTCATGGTGAATCTTGGAAGATGGAATGACCATGTAGGAACTAGTATTTCTAGGCAAATGTAATAAATGCAAGTAGACATCTCTTAAAGAAAGTAGAGTGATCCACCTTTTGATGGTGACCTCTACTAGAGAGCATTATTCCACTTGTAATTTGTGAAATATGAAAATTCCACTAGGATGCCACCTAAGGAGCTCTCTTGCTTACTTAAGAGACTTCCTCTTTGTGAAGAGGAGTTTTTTGTGTATTGTATCAACTCCATGCTGAAATGAGAAGAACCTTCATGAGTTAGGTGCATCCATTGAGCTCCTTGATCATGCTTGTTTCTTGAGTGATGCATTCATGATCTTGCCCTTCTCTCCTTTGTGTGTGGTTGTGGATTGTAGAGTGGATTACATTTCCTATTTTCCTAGAGTGGATTAGTTTTCATTTCTTGTTTGTGGATTAATGCAGGAATCAGCATTTTGGTAAATTAAATAGGCTAGAAATGTGGTATAAATCTTGCATATCCTCCAACATTCTAGTTCTTGATGTTTTTGGGATGTCCAAGAATCAAAAGACTGGTTGGTTTCTTGATTCTTGGACTTTCAAAATGTTGTTTAGTTTGGTTTCTTTTTTCTTGACTCTGTTTTTCAATCATATTTAGAGTAGTTTCTGATTTTGCAAGTAGATTAGCTTCCTTAAATTTGATTACAACCCTTAGGATCTTGAAAATCGTGCAACTATGTTGCATTGCAAATATGAATTTGTTCACCATGGCTTGCCTCGTAATGGAGTTAATTGTTCCATTGGGCATAGCCTGCTCTTCTCTTAACCGTATTCCATTGACAATCATCAAGAAATCAGATGCTCACATTTTCTTGAAACATTCATGACAATCCAGAAACTCACAAAACTCCACAAGCACTGAATCTAAGCTCCACTTTACAAACGTCATAACACAGTCTAAACGAGAAGCCACCAGTTCTCCGTTATCAGATTGTTTGTACACATGGTATGCAAGAAAACATCCCAGACATCAATGCTCAAGCAGATGTAGCACACTGCAAATCCACGGATGTTTCTGTTCTGCAATTGAACTACTACCACAGCTGAACTCATTCCCTTCACCTCCATACAAGCCACCTCGACCGAGGCCTCCATAAGAAATCTCAACCGAAGCCATTTTTCAAATCTCAACCAAAGCAATTTTAAAAATCTCAACTGGAGCCAATTTTTCAAATCCCAATCGGAGCAATATTTCAAATCTCAACCGGAGCAATTTTTCAAATCTCAACCGGAGCCATTTTTGAAATCTCAACCGGAGCCTTTTTTGAAATCTCAACCGACGGGTCTAATTGACAACTCGACCGACATTTTTTTATCACCTGCACACCATCTCGACCGAACGGCTCATCACCATCTCGACCGAACACTTCTCTCAGATCTCAACCGAGGAGGACACTCAAATCTCAACCGGCGAGTCGCCACACTTTGAAATCTCGACAGATTCGCGAAAACCATCCAAACTCGACTGAGTCGCCAAACGTCCATTTTTCGACCGACTCGAAAACCCTGAAAAAAAAACTCGAGCGAATCGAATTTCAAAACCTTGACCAAATCGAATTTCAAAATCTCGACCGACTCGAATTTTAAAATTATAATTTATTCAGATTTTCAAGTCTCGCCCAACTCATAGTCTTGTCACCATATCGACCGGAAGCCTGCATCACGTCTCGACCAAAGCCTTCTATCAGATTTCGACCGACTCCTCCACTTTGAAATCTCAACATCAACCACCTGCACGCACACACCTGCACTAAACTTACACGTCCCATCTTTACAACGACCTCCACGCACCCACACCCCACCAAGCAAAAAAATGAGCAGGAGTTTCAATACTCACATCAGTGTTGGATGTTTAAACGCCCTCCATGCAACCATAACCTGCTCCTACATCTAACAAACACCTTGCACGAAACACCCCAACCCTGCACATCGTCATCTCCATGGACTGAGCCATCACCTCCTCCATCTGCTGACTCCTGCCATGCTCTCCAGACCCTGCCACACACACCTCCTGCAACCAAAGCATTTCCTTCATCCCTCATGCTCCTGCACCTCCATAAGCAATTTCGACCAAAGCCCTGACAGTTACGAATAGAGCCACAACTGATCTAGTGTTAAGTTATGAAAGCATCACATAAGCAAGACTTAACCCTAGAAAGCAGGAAAGAGAGAGATTAAGAAGACTAAAGAGAGAGATCAATATCATCAGCTGCATAACAAATGACACAATCTCCCTACTTATAGCCAAAAGGAAGCCCTAAAAGGAAGCTTCCGGTGGCTAGGGCCCAACTGTTGTAAAGCTACCTTTACAAGCTTTACTTCCGGCGCCATCAGCGCCAGCTATGTCCCCGGCGCCAGCAACGCCCCTGCTGCTCCCAGCGCCAACGGCGCCGGCGCCGCTCCCAGTGCCACTGTGACCAGAATCCAGCCGGCGCCAAGTTCCTATGGCTGAAAATCTTTGATCGGTTCTAGCGGAGTCCAGAGAGCTCAGATCGATGTGCAATCACCTCACACGATCTAGGCATGATTAAAAGAAGCTTGTGGATCAATAAAATCTAGAGAGAGAAAATGACTTTCTAGAAAGAGAAAATCCTAGAGAGAGAAAAACGTGCTTTACCAGCTTGGATAGAGTGCTTGGTATGAGGGAGGGTGCCGAATCACACCAATACTATAGGGGAGTGCGGGTTGCGACTCAGGGCGAGCTCCAACCAAGTCTCAGCCTCCCTTGCTGGAATGTTGTCATGGCTCTTGCCTTGGCATGCTAGCGCCCCGGAGACTAGGGTCGGTCACATATATGAAATGTAACCTTCTCAGATTTATCAATAAAGTGGGATTTTCCTCCACCTGACTCTGATTACCTTCTGGGTTTCAGTGTTTGGTAAAAGCGCCAGTTGTAAGGCCGCTTTCAAAATTTTTAACTTGGACACCAGCAGTATGCCGTTGGGACCATTCGGTCCGCGGTGCCAGCGGTATGCTGTCGGGACCATTTGGTCCAGAAACTGGTTGTTTCCATATCTGTCGTGGCTTGTGGTTCTGAGTGTTCCTTGCATGAACGTGAATGGGTTAAGCTCTTGGGGAACAGGCTCTAACCTGTCGGCTGAGTTGGATGGCTTGCTTGGGTGGATGTTACCTGTTTATGGCTGTCCAGTCTGGCGTGGCGCCAGGTTGGCTTCCAGCGCTCGTGACGAAGCTTTCAGTTGGTTAAGTCTGATGTAAGTCAGACCGCTTGCTTGGAATGGATGTTACTCGTTTGTAACGAAGCTTCGAGTTGGTTAAGTTTGATGTATGTCGGGCGGCTTGCTTGGAGGGAAGTCACCCACATCGGGACCCCCGATCTGGCATGGCGCCAGGTTGGATCTCAATGTCGGTTTTCAGAATTTCAAGTTGGTTAAGTCTGATCGTTGTTGGCGAGTTGGCTGCTTGTATGTCAAGTGGGTTTGGATGGCAAGAGTTGAAGGCTGGGAAGCTAAGTCGTGGTTCCCGGCTCCCTTTGGGATGCCTGCGCTACACCAACTGGGAGGGAAAATAGTGCGCCCTCCAAGAAGGCCCCCACCCTCCAGTAATATGTCCAAATGGCCTAATAATGAATATTAAGGCCAAAGGCCAGCCATATAGTCTAAGTGTCACTAAGGAATAAAAAAGGGCCCAAGCCCTGCTTATGCATAAAGTAAAGTCAATGTAAATGGACGCGGCGAATGTAATGAGCCGAGTCCATAACTCTCCCCGGCACAAAACAAAAGACCCAACTGCCAAAAAGAAACTGGATCAAACAACTGCAATCCTTGGTGCATCAAGAACTAGAGCACCATCTGATGTAGAGGAGTCAACAAGTGTAGGAGGAGCACGATCCTGATCCACAAGTGATGGTGTATGATAAAAGACATCAATAGGCTCCCATGTGGCCTCCTCAACAAGACGACCATCGAACTGGACCAAAAACTGAATCTGTTGGTAGCATCGACTATGGTGAAGGCGAACCTGGTGAATGGCAGTTGGTAAAAAAGGGAACAGTTGAGGATCAACATCATGGTGACGAAGGAAACATCTCGGCCATGTCATCTGAAACCAAGCAATATGGAACAATCAAGAATGCCAAGGAACCAGAAGAAGATCAAGCAGGAACCATGAATGCCAAGGTATCCGTAATGCCCAAGATAGTAGAGGATCAGCCCAAAATATAGGGACATCATACCAAGGTATCCAGAAAGCCCGAGAAGGTAGAACTGCATCAGCAATGAGAAGCCAATAAGGAAACTAGAAAAGAGATGGACACTCATCGCGAATAGCTGCATCATACACGTAATTATCAACCATATGTGCAAACTTAGTGATATAGGTGCCCCAAGAAAAGATAGCAGCATCGGAAGACTAGCACCAAGGAGTAGGAACATAAGCAGGATGACAAGCACGCTGTAGTAGCATGGAAAAGCAAGCGATATGCAAGGAAACATGGATCATAGAGAGATAATTCTGGCAAAGGATAGCTAAAATGGAGAACCGTGCACCAGCATGGTCAAAAGGCCAAGGTATCTATAAGGCCCATGAATGAGAAGTAGTAATGGCACACGGTACCTTCAAGGCCTCTATCACAAGAAGAGCAACATGCCAAAAGCTCCAGAAGGTCCAAGAAATCAATGCATCATCTAAAAAGACATGATGCATAAAAACAATAGCAACAAATCTAGAAATAGTAGAGGCCTCAACTGAAAAACTGTAGCTGAAAAACTCATCCAGAAAGACCTCATATGGACATACCAATCCATCATAGGATACACCAAAAACGGATGGAGAATTGGATGACCCATCCCAAAGTACACACCAGGCGCACAAGTGAGGAATAGAAGAAATGCACTGGAACGAGGAACAGGATCCCCAACATCAGTAGCATGCATCGGATCAATATCCATGTGTAGCTAGGAATGAGTATCAAAGCACATATGAGCAATACTGAAGTATATGGTGGCAACATCCCCAAAAACTATCCAAGAGAGGAGAAGGAACTCTCTTAAGGTACTCTGATGGTCTCGGAAAACTAGAACAAACTGGAAACTCAACATTGAAGACCAAGCGATATGGAGCAACCTGAAATGATGGGGAATCTAAAGATCACCTGGACAAACAATAGCTGGAACGGAGGCAATAACCCAAGCCATCAGGATATGCCAAGTCTGACAATGGGCAACAATCCAAGGAGCATATAGAGAGCCACATGCATAATCATAGAGATATCTGCACCATAGGCGATCAGTAATATGGAAAACCCAGAACCAATCAGCAGGTCCAAATGGAAATTAAGCTATACAAAATAACCAGGAATGCCATATAGCCATAGCATCGGCATGGACTGCAGCAAACCTATATGTAGAAACACAAGGAGACTGAAGGATGCCCGTATACTCATCTAGAAAGATCCCAGCGTATAAATACTCTAGATAAGTAATAGTGACCATCTCGCAAATATCCTCGGATGGAAAATGTGTAACGGTAGGGGCCAAAGGCACATGAATCATGTAAGGAACCGTAGAAATATCATGAGGCAGTTCACAAACCTCAAGCAGAGATCCATGGAGTAAAGCGAAAGAAGATACAACCTGATCACCAATAGTGAGAGAACCATCAAACATGGACCCGTGAAGAACCCCATAGAAATCAGCAGGAACATCAACCATAATGGACTCAAGAGATGGAGATATAGAGACCAATGGAGAAGATACTGCACTATCAATGAAACCAAGAATGACCACTGAATACAATATTTGTGAATCAAGGCATATAGGCACAAGGCACACAGCAACAACTTGTAAATCCGAAGGAGCATCGACATAGCGGAAAAAGATGAAACAAGTGTGGGAGGACGGAAGGAAGAAACATCGTAACGTAAGGCACCACAAAGCCCAGTAATGTAACGAGAAATAGGCTCAGTGGGCGGTGGATCTGTGAAAAGATGAGAAAGCTCCATAAACTGATCTGTATAAAAAGCAAGGTCACTGGTCTGAGTGAGACTACGAAATGTATCACGTTGGCAGTCGAGCCACTGAGAATCAATCATAGCATGACGAAGGTCATGACGAAAGGTATGCCATATATGGAGCCCTTCCTGATCAGGATCAGCTCGATAAACTTGCCACCACATGGCTGCGCGTCCATCTAAGTGTAAAGCAGCCAACTGGATCTTCTGAGGATCAGTCTTAGGGTAGATCTGAAAATATGTGTCAAGCTTAGCAAACCAATTCTCTAATAAGTTCTCATCAGAGGAACCGGAATAGGTAGCAAGCTGTATCCTATCACAAAAGTCTCGAGCAAAGTGTGGCTCAGGAACTGGGGGATGTGGAAAGAAACCAGGGGGTGGGTTAGGTGGAATGAACGGTCCACCACCAGGCTACCTAATAGAAAAAGATGGAAATCCAAATGGAGGGGGAGTCCCAAATGAAGAAAAAACAGGAGCGTTTCCAGGACCATGAGACTGTAAAGAATCAATATGTGATTGCATAGTAGCAAAGCTGGTCATAACTGTATCGAAGTGAAGAACAAGGCCAAAAAGGGTATATCCATGCGTCGAAACTGATCGGATAAGTTTTTCTGAACAATTTCACTCAGGGTAGGTGAATGTGCCATAATGATAGTGGAAGGAATAGACGAAAACTTGAGGGAGCGGACTCTTGTCATCACCCCAAATTAGTCTATTAAAACCAATATTATCACAACTAAGAAAGGGAAGCAATCAGCAAATGGAAAAAGTGAAAATGAAGGCTGTAAAAATGCGCTAGACAACCAGGAGGGAAATGTCAAATTGGAATATCAAACGGAGTTGGAATTCCGTGAAATGTAGTTGAGGATGAGTGCTAGAGAGCCTTTTTGATAAACTGTGAAAGATGGATGGAAACAGAGAAAATAATAGGAGAATGTGACAAGTTGGAAGGGTTGGGACAACGATGAACAGGTGCAAGATTTTGGCAATTTGGAATAGCAAACGATTACGAAATTGGGTGATTTTTGAATAAGAGGCTAAAGAGAGAGAGAGAGCTGAAGATCCAAGCTAAAAATGGGTGCTGGACAGCAGCTAGTAAGATCCACAAATGTCCTGCAACATGATGGTAAAACCGATGAAAATGCTGATGAAGTAGGGCGCTGGACAGCCTCCAAACAGTCAACAAAATGGACAGCAAATCGGTGAAAAATCCATCGAAGATGGCAAGATAGTAGGGCGCTGGGCAGTAGCTACCAAAATCCGCACATAACCTGAAATTTTTTTTTGGGAGAAAACCACTGAAAATTTTGATGAAGTAGAGCGTTGGACAACCTCCAATCAAGCCACAAAATGGACAACAAATTGGTGGAGAAAAGCGATGAAAGTGACAAGTAGTAGGGCACTGGCCAGCCTCTACCAAATCTAGAAAAATGATGGTAATTTGATGAAAAAATCAACGAAAGTGATGGGTTAGTAGGGCACTGGACAACCTCTACTAAATCTCAAAAAACGATGGAAATCTGATGAGAAAATCGACAAAAGTGATGGGTTAGTAGGGCACTGGACAGCCTCCACTAAATTTGAAAAAGCAGTGCACAGGACAGTGCTCTGATACCAAGTTACGAATAGAGCCACAACTATTCTAGATCTAAGCTATGAAAGCATCACATAAGCAAGACTTAAGGTATGAAAGCAACACATAAGCAAGACTTAACCCTAGAAAGCAGGAAAGAGAGAGATTAAGGAGACTAAAGAGAGAGATCAATATCATCAGCTGCATAACAAATGACACAGTTTTCCTACTTATAGCCAAATGGAAACCCTAAAAGAAAGCTTCAGGTGGCTAGGGCCCAATTGGAAGGGAAAATAGTGCGCCCTCCAAGAAGGCCTTCACTCTCCAATAATATGTCCAAATGGCCTAAAAATGAATAATAAGGCCAAAGGCCAACCACATAGTCTAAGTGTCACTAATGAATAAAAAATGGCCTAAGGCCTGCTTATGCATAAAGTAAAGTAAATGTAAATGGACGCGGCGAATGTAATGAGCCGAGTCCATAACTCTGACTCCCGTCAGAAACCGTTAAAATCTCGACCGAAGCCCTAACTCAAATCTCTACCGAAGCCCTGACTCCCATCTTGACCAAAGCCCTGACTCAAATCTCGACCAAAGCCTTGAGTCCAATCTCGACCAAAGCCCTGACTCCCTCGACCGAAGCCCCGACTCCCGTCTCGACCGAAGCCCTGACTTAATTTTTCAAGCCTTTGTTAGATTTTTTGATACTCCTTTATTTTTTTGAGTCATATTTTTTCGAGCCTTTGTTGCATTTTTTGATACTTCCCATAATTTTGATACTTCCCATATATTTTTGAGTCACCAAAATAATTTCGAGCCACCATTTTTTATTCATCCATTTTTTCGATACCAGTTTTTCGAGTCACCAATACAGATTTTAAATAACGGCCACCAGTATCTGGCTAATAGTATTTTCTTCGCGGTACTGTCAAATAAAAAGTGTCCTCCTCCTTCACCTTCATGCGATAGGAAAATCATTTGTTCTACCTCATCCTCATTAATGCATCTCCTAATTAATCCATATACACCTCTTTTATACAATTGTAAGGTAGGGTCTAGATTCCAGAATCAGTTTGCGTTGATCGACTTTAGACATTGTTGGATCCATCAGGTAAATCATCATTTATCAATTCTGTGACTTTCTCGGCTGATGGTATCCTAGATAAATGATCGGCAAGAAAATGTTGCATACCTTTTCTTACAATAATCTTAAAGTCGAACTCTAGAAGGATAAGTAGCCATCTTGCTATATGATCAGTGTTGCATGGTTTATTCAACATATATAGCAATGCTTGATGATCGGTATAAAATCTAAATTGATTTCCTAGCAGATAATGGCATAATTTTTGTACAACATATATCATTGTTAAAGCTTCTCTTCTAGTTGTGGAATAATTTACTTCAGCAGAAACTGATTGTATACTGAGGAATCGAATCACGTTTATCTTTCCCAAATTCTCCCGCCTATGTTAGGATGACTCCAATAGAAGAGTTATCGAAGTCAGTATGAACATGGAATTCCATTTGGGTTGGTACATGGCTTCCATGTTCATGTGACATAGCCTCTTGTGCCACAGAATATCTGTCGATTCCTGAGTTTGATTAGCTTGTTCAACTCTAGTTCGGATGCTCAAGTGATACAAATTACCATTTCTATTGCCTTTGGCAACCAGGTTATCAAAATCTTCATTGAACAATCTACAAGAGTTTCTTGTGAAGGTTACTGACATTCCTGTGTCAACTATCTTAGCCACAGATAGAAGATCCTTATCAAGAGTAGGAACATAGATGGAGTGCGCGGTGATGTCCCCTTCATCTCTTTATAGTTCCATCACGATACTTCCTTAAGAATTTTTATAAATTTCTTCATTGTCGTCTTATATCAAGATGGCCTCCTATATGTACGAATCTATCTTCTTTTTCATCTAGATCTTTCAAGTTTAAAGAAACTGTTTTAGTTGGTCCATCAAATGAAGATGATTCACTCGTTGGTTCCCATTTCGGTTGTGGCAACTCAATAGAAACATCATCCATTGTGAAATCTATGAACTTCTTAGTTACATCAAGTTCAGAATTCTCTTTATGTACAAGCATCTTTATATGTAAAGATGGGGCTCTACTGAGGCGTGGCTTCGAACAAGAAGCATTGTTAGATAAGTCAATTGTTTGTTGCTCATTAAGAGAAACTATCGGCTATTTCAATTTTTGTCGGATCTGCTTGTGTTTCTCAATTAACCTTCTGCAGAGCATTGGAAGTGTATTATTCTGTGAGGATGATCTGACAATCTGAAAATTATTCATAGCTTTTAGATGAGAGCTCTAAGTATTCGTTATGATTTTAAGGCTCTCATCAATTGTACTAATAATTTCGTTTCTTGGATTATCCCATTTGTATACCTTATCGTTCAGATGACAATCGACTAGGCTACACTAAATATTTTAAAGAGGATTCATCTATATGTGCAAAAGGTGATGGTAGATTAATCTCTTTTGGTATTCTCGTAAGATTGGATGATTGTGAATCTAAATAATGAAGTACTTGCTCATTGGTTGGTCTTTCATCAATCATCGTTCATGATACCTTCATCTGTAATTTCCACAAGCACATTAACTGACAGATTGGTAGCCATTCTATTTGAATAAGTTGAGCATCTATATAAGACTCAATTCACAAATGTTGATAGAATGCGCGGAACGCTTGATAGAATTTTTTCAATTCACAAATAAAAACCCATGGTCTTGTTGCCCACAGACCCAACAACAGATATGTTTTGCTACTGGCGTCACAGTGTAACCACATTGGGTAGGTGATTCAGGGTCTCCATAACAATCAAAGATGGAAGCCTCCTCTGGGTAACATGGGGAATCGTAGAAATAAGATGCTTCCTCATCAATGTAGTTTATATGTGCAGGAATCTTATTTCTAGACAACAATCGGTTGTTATTACCAGGCGGTCTTTGTAGGATTGCTAATTTCTTTAGATTTTGTGTTGTACCAGATACTTATGTACTTGCACTTGGGATGGAAAGTGTGGTTGTTGCACATGTGGTTGATACACAAGATTCAATGGTCTCTGTTGTTGTTTGGCTTGATTAATTGGATTGAAGGTGCACTTAAACGATTTATGACCAGATCTATTACAGATAACACATCTAAATTGATAGTGTGTTTGAAAAGGACCCTTATTCGGACATTCATTCCTAGTGTCCCTATAGATAGAACACCACACGCCCTCTCTTCTCGAGTATGTATTCTGGTTAAAGTCTTTTGGATCTCATCCAACTGACTCTTATGGATTTTGTTTATTTTTTCAAGCTCATCCCGCATATCTGCAGTGCGTGACCTTTAGAGGATCTCATCTCAATCAAGAGGATGATGGTAGGATTTTCAAATCTACCAAAAATCCAAGTGCATGATGGAGATTTGCCAAGGCTTGAGGAGGAGTCTTCTCAACACATGGTTTCATGGAGATCTTTAAGAGGCAAGGCCGAGTCTATGAGGCTCACAATACATGGCAAAGAGGGGCAATTTTCAGGTTGTATCTACTTCAACACATTCACATTTCTTCTCTTCCATTATTTGATGTAACATCTTGCTTTATTGAGATTTCTACATCTCAAAGTTCAAGTAAGGCAATACTAGTTTTGTATGATGCCTATTGTATGGACATTTTATTTCTTGTCATTGATGGCTTAGATATGTTTCCAAATCATTTCGAAAGCAAGTGGTTGTGTCATCAAATGTATGCTCTTGGATCTAGTAAGAGCAAGAATGAGTTTGTTACTCATAGTGTGAAAAATCATGTTTTTACATGTTGTGAGGCAATTTGTAAACTTCTCTTGAGATTAAGGGAATCATCCATGAAGGACACTACATACATCCTTGAGCAAGTATGTAGCCTCAAGAAGATCAAGATAGTGTTTGGTTTCAAGATTAGATTCATCATGGAAGATGTTCACAGTATGTGGACTAGTGAAGCTAAAATTGAAAATCTTGATAATCATCACATTTGCTCATCTTATGATCCTGATCTTTATGAGGCATGGAAGCCTCGGATTTCACTCTTTATGGTGCAGCCATCTTCATGTAAGCTTTCAAGTCAAATATCATCACCAAGCATGGAGGAACACAAGGATATGGTGGCAAATTTCTTTGACAAGGGCAAGGGGCAGTGCCCCTCTTTGACAAGGAGGGGCGGGTTTTTTCCCGCCCCTCTTTGAGGAGAAGGGACGAGTTCAATCCCGCCGCCCCTGATCTAGGGACACATATTTAATGGTAGCCATCAGGGGTGGGTTTTGGCTGCCCCTTCTAGGGACTTTTAGTGTACTAAGCACCTTATATTCTTGATATCGACCTAGGA
This sequence comes from Diphasiastrum complanatum, assembly GCA_029204225.1. Lineage (NCBI taxonomy): Eukaryota > Viridiplantae > Streptophyta > Lycopodiopsida > Lycopodiales > Lycopodiaceae > Diphasiastrum > Diphasiastrum complanatum. The sequence continues at coordinate 553,130 of CM055103.1, forward strand.
CCTCTCTTTCAACACACTTGACCCTTGTTTGATTTGTTGCTTGTGGAGCTTCTGTACTGTGGCATTCATGTGAATCCACAGTAAGCACCTTATAATACTCGAGATATCGACCTAGGACCTGTTCTTCAACACACCTGATCCTTGTCTGGTGCTTGTGGAGCTTTTGTGGTGTCGTGAATTCTAGTAGAACAGCATGGATTCAAATTTTCATCCAAACCCTTGCGTCACGGCTCTCCTTCTTAGAAAAGCAAAGAGAGAAATGTGGATCTATGTTGGCTCTAAGTGCAGGCCCACAAACTCACAACCAGATCCTAATTCATCTATTGGGAGCTAACCTTTGTGATAGGTACGTATGCCTTCCAAAGTTGTAAAATTGCTATATCAATCCCTCCAACTCCGCCATGCCTATTTTGCAAGGGTATTAAAAGTGGCGGTTTAAGAATGCTTCCTAGGGTGAGAACTCAATTAGGATGTGGTATCAATGCAAGTTAAAACACAGTTTCCCATTGCCATGCTGAGTGGGAGTAGGCTAGTGGCATTCCAAGACATCTAGATACCTATAATTACACTTTTGAGGAGCTTCAACAAGAAGAAGGTGCATGAGAAGAGGAGATGCTCTAGTGGTGGGATTTGGAGGCGAATGATTCAATAGCTGGTCGGAGGAACTAATTAAAGTTGGAAGCTAATTTTCAAATTTTGGCCTCCTACATCAAAAGGTTGGAAGCACACAAAGCCTCATGCATGATTCAACTATTTACCGGGTGGGTCTAAATCTTTAGTTCACAATAAATGAATTGTATTTGAAAATCAGATCATTCAAAAGGGGCCTTAGTTCAATGCTAAAGCGTTGGGGTCTTGTTATGAGGTGCTCGCATAGCCTTCCATCTCCCCAAGATGCGGGTTCGACTCCCGCAGGCTCCAACACCACTTTTGAATTCCTTCTTCTTTTTTATCGAATCCATGCATGCGACACGGGCTCCCGGATTAATCTGGGTGAATGAGCAGCAATGTGGGCTACTGCTTAATCATTTTTTTTCGAGTCATAAAAAAATTCGAGTTACCATTTTTTGATACATTTTTTTTGAGTCCTGTTTCTTCGATACTTTATTTTTTGAGTAATCCTTTTTTTTTTCCCGACCTGGACCAATTTTTTCTACCCAATCCATTCTCTCAACAAAAATCAAAAATCAAATAAAAACCACAAAGTCACAAAAACAAGATTTTGTTAGAAACCAATGATAAACTTGTTACTGATTACGATTTGTTGTTGACAGCTATTACCAGTTTTCTAGTTGTAGGCTAGTCTATATTCAACTACTAGTTTTCTCTCTCTCAATATTCAGGGTTCATTGTACTCTCTTTCAGTGAGTGTGATATACATTGATTGTGTGCTCTTCCTCCTCCTTGTGGTGAATACTTATGATGAATGACTGAGTGCTTATCAGATTCTTGACATGGTATCAGAGCTCCTCTGATCCTAAGTGCCTGACTACTGGGTTCGACTTGTCACTGACTCCGTACTGAGGTGAGATAGTCCTTCACAGGAGGTGAATGCAAGAAAACTTACAGTGTTGATGAGAACAGTCTCTTGAGCAGATTGTAGGCATTGAAACATGGTAGGAAGTGCTTGAACACTCTTTGAAGAGTTTATTCAGAGGATAAGGAGGCAAATACAGTGGAGAAACCATTGGCAACTTACTGGGATCAGTTTGGTGAACATGTGAGCATTTTGCAGCTTAAGTTGTAGTGAGAGAGTAGTACTGTGATGAGGATGCCAAAGGGCCGCGACCAGCCGTGGAGCCAGTAAAGAGCTGGATCAATTTTTGGGCGGCAGCCATAGCTTGGAGAAAGCGAGGAGAAGGAGGTCGCGGACAGGTTTGCGCACCAACTCAGACCTGCTACATAGTGTAAAAGGGTGCATAGCGTCTTCATGAGTCTCCTTTGGAGCACAGAAATGATCCAGATCATCCGATTACAATCTTCGTGTTTACACAAATGTTTATAGATCCCCTGATCTAGAGGATCTGTTTACTACGGTTCTTTTGATCCTTGCTTAGAGCTTCTACTCCTTGGTATTCTACCTGTTACCAGGCTTCAGGGCATTCGTTATATGTGTTCTTGATATTACAATGCCAAACTAGGCAGAAGGGAACAGATTGTCATTGTAGTATATTTTTTTGTCCTGCTTGTCAGAGGACTACTCAGGGACAAACTCTTTCGAACGCACTTACATTCTAACAGAGATGCAAGCCAAGAACGCTCATTCACAGATCAAAGTGCAGCCCAAATGAACATTCAGCAGATTCTACAGCTATCTACTCTAAAAATGAACTGAATCAGATCCTAAGTATTACTAAACTGAGCTACACTTGCATAAATTGACAAAACAAGAAACAAGAACTAATCTACAGCATGTTAGAAGTCCAAGAATCAAGAAACCAACCAGTCTATCGATTCTTGGACATCCCAAGAACATCAAGAACTGGATTCTGGATGGTAAAGAGATATGCAAGAATTACACCACAGATCCAACATTTAGTTTACCTGAATGTTGGTTCCTACATTAATCCACAAACAAGAAAAGAAGCTAATCCACTCTACGAAAGCAGCAAATCTAATCCACTCTACAAGCCACAACCACACACAAAAGGAGGGAAGGGCAAGATCATAAATGCAACTCTCAAGAAACAAGAATGATCAAGGAGCTCAATGGATGCACCAAACTCATGAAGGCTCTTCTCATTTCAGCATGGAGTTGATACAATTCACAAAAAGCTCCTCTACTCAAAGAGGGAGTCTCTTAAATAAGCAAGAGAGCTCCTTAGTTGGCATCCTAATGGAATTTCCACATTTCACAAATTACAAGTGGAATAATGCCCTCCACTAGAGGTCACCATCAAAAAGTGGCGCACTCTACTTTCTTTAAGAGGGGTCTACTTGCATTTATTACATTTGCTTAGAAATACTAGTTCCTACATGGTCATTCCATCTTTCGGGATTCACCATGAGGCTTACACAGTTCTTGCATGTCTTTCCTAGCTAGTATTTCTCGGCTCTCATACTCGGCTCTCAGCCTTTGTTAGTCTCGTCTTCTTAGAGACTTCCTTGGTCTAAGCTGAGAGGTGCTCTTGAGTTGCTCTGTCCGAATATCTTGGGAATTCGTCAGAATCAGCCAACATCATCCCACCCCTGCAACTCATATTGGATGATGTCGCTCCGCTTCTGCATTGGCGTCTTCGATCGGCACTTTAAAAAGCATAGATCCTCGTTCACTTGCATAAAACCAAGTGTTTATTGTTGTCAGTCTTTATCAAAAACTATAATTAAAAATTGCTGCGATTGGATCAGAATGTCTTATTGTAATAGGTAGTTGACATTCTCAAAATTGGAGAGCTCTCAGCAGCTTCACAACTTGCATGCTCAAGTGCTTTCCATGTGTCTCTTTGTTTAGTCACTTGTATCTGCCATTGATGGTTTCATCTTTGGTTTCTTGGCAAATTATATCTTCTGAGAGGTCTGTATCCTCCATTTGCCTCTGGGTGTTTCCGTGGTTCTTCTCTTAATTGAAGTTCTGCAGGTTGCACAAACTTTGAGTATCAGTCTCAAGGGGATGGATTCATCAAAAATTGGTGGTAGGAGCAGTTTTAGATGGACGATTTTGTAACGGTAAGAAAACATGATGAAGGCTTGGTGAAAGGATGAAGGAACTGATAGTTCTACAGTTGCAGCCTTGGACCCTTGCAATGTCAAACTTTGACCACCACTTGCTAGGTGCAGAGCTAGCTTTATTTGCAGGTTCACGATTGTCTTTATCTTTTTTTTTTTTCCTGCAACTCTTCCTTTTGATCCATTACTTTGGGATCTCTTTGGGCTTCATAGGAGGGAATTCAACTATCATTACTCCATAGAGTTTCTTTTGATCAAGATTGATCTGACTCATCTGTTGCTTAAGTTTTGTCCTTTCCTCCTCAGCTTCTTTGCTTAATTTCTGATGTCTTCTAACTGCTTTGTCTGTTTTTGTAGGTCTTTTTTGGCTGAACAACCAATATAGGTGGTAGTTGGTCTCCGCAAGACACTTGCAATGATCTATCAACTGCTTTGATAAGACTATCAAAAAGTGAAAATGTTTAAGGTGATTTGAAGATTGATAGATGAATGACAAGTTATTCGGAAATACGCTACATGATGTCTTCTGTTCAATGACTATCCTTGATGAACTAAAAACAAATGTAGAAAAAGATATGCAATTAGAAGAAATTACCAAATCAAAAAATGACAAAAGATAAACAAGGAAGATACCAATGTTGCAGAGAGTGAAAGTCGCAGAGCACTTGAAAATGTCATTCATCAACATGTACAATTCACCTGGACAATTTCATGTTTCTAGTGATCTTCTAGAGTTATGAAAGAACTCTCATAAGCCCTTGTCAAAAACAAGACTGGAAAAGTGACACTGAATCTACCATTGTTGATAGTAGATGTTGTAAGATATAGCTTCAGATGCAGTTATGGTTGAGGTACTATGTCCTAAGGACCTCTGTGAACAAGAGATTCAGAACCGAATCTCTATCTGGATTTCCAAATCCGAGAATTATTGTGTATTGGCACATTGGAAATCGTATCAACATATGGAAAGACAAAATAGATTTGAGGTTGTAGAAGAGGAGAAAAACTGTCAATTCCTTGTGGAAGTTGCTCTTGGTTGGACATTGTAGCAGATGACGGTATTTCGGTTTCACTTTTTTTTGACAAGAACTCATTTCATATTGTTTTTTTTCATTATGGGACTGGTGTATTGTGCAGTATTGTAGAAGTTTGCTAGAAACTTCTCGAGTGAGCAGCAGGTTGAGTGGGAGGGTGCTATAGTGCTCGTGTGGTTGTCATGAGGATCCTATCGAGATTTATAATTGACGTGATGGGCAAGTAGGATCGTAGTTGGTTGTTTCGGACAGTCTTTGAAATTGTGTTTTCTGATACAATCAGGACACTCAGCATGGTCCTTGCCCTTAACTAGACAATCAACCATGAAGTGGCCAGTTTCACCACAGATGAAACATTTGGTGTGCAATGGCCCTTGTATAACGGCATAGCCATCTTGTATGGCTAGAGGTTCTGGACTTTCTGGTGGATATTCGGGATAAGTCAAGGAATGTCAAGAATGTGATGGTTGTGCTTCATATTGTTGGACTATATGTGCTTGGATAGGCGGATATGAAGGACAAGCATCGAGATGATGCGTAGCTCGGCAGTGTGGGCACCATATTGGTTTTTGTCTATAAGGTACCTGTGCAGGGTTTGACTGACCAGGCATACTACTTTGGATAGACTTTAGGGTAGCTTGAAACTCGTTGGTGAGTTTCTCCATCTGTAGTTGGTGTTGTTTATTAAACAACTCCAACTGGGATTTCCAAACTCATGGAGAGGAGCACGTGGTGCTCGTCTTTCCCTGGATTTGTCAACATCTGATCCTTCATCTTCCTTCTTGATGGCATTAGACATAGCTAATTTGAGACTCATATATTCATCATTGGATTTAAGATCGCGTCTAATCCATCTTGGAAGGCCGACTAAAAACCAGATGATGAGCATCTGTTCGGAGGGCTATTCTTGGACTTGACTTTTGAGGCGTTTGAAACGCTCAATATAGTCTCGTACACATTCGTCTTTTGCCATCTTGATGTTATTCAATTTGACAAAAGGGCTCTCGATCAAGCGAAAGGGCTTAAAACGCTTGATAAAGGATTCTTTCAAAATTGACCAGTCTGTCTTTTCGTCACGATCAAGGTTGAAAAACCAATCACGTGCTTTAGCGATCATGGTCAGCAAAAACAGCTTGACCATAGTAACGACTGATAGGGGTAGTTGCACATCTGTTTCTTCTCTGCATCAGTTTTGGGCACATATCCTTTGATAGTTTGAATTCTGGGTCCATAGGCGAGTCTATTGACTTGTTGTTTTCCATGCCATACTTGTAGAGTACACACTGGTTAGATACCTTTTTTTACTTAAAGTGATACTTCTCTTCACTTTGTCTCTTGTTATCTCGATTCCCATAAGGTAGTGCACAGGGTCCGAATCAGTCATTTTAAATTCCTTCGACAAAAGAGTCATCGTCTCATGAAGTAACTAATTCGAATTGCTGATGATCAGTGAGTCATCAACATATAGAGAGCTATTATGACATATCTTGAGCCTTTGTGTTTGAGATAAACATTAGAGTCAGCAGAGTTCGGGATGAAGTCATGTTGCAACAAGAATCGATCGATTCTATCAAACTAGGCAAGGCAAATGCAATAAATCAATATTTAGGATCTACACCGCATGGTCATCCACATAAATTTCATCTTTCAAAAAACAAAAATAAACTTTATTACTAGAATCTTTCAAATATTCAACAACTTCTAAAGCAGAAGCCAGAGGATCAAAAGGCCTATTTACATCGTCTTTTAGCTCCACCAACGAGCCCTTATGCAAAAAGGGAATACTATGCATAACATAATCCTTTCTTAAAGACTCATTTTTTAAATAAAACCATTATTTTTCTAAGATTATGTCTACGCTATCCAAGTTCATGATATGAAAATCTAGTGGTTCAACATAATCTTGAATCTGAAGCGGCAGTTGAGCAACAAGCTGATTCCAAGCTTGCCGATCTTCCCCCGACGCCATTTTCACCACATACAAGTGATTACTTGGCATGGTAGCCGCCTTGAGCTTCTGCACCAGTTTAGCATTTATGAAATTATGTGTCGAACCTTCATAAAAAAGAACAATCATAGCTTGGCATCCTATGATTCCTTTCATACGAATGAGATCGTGGGGTCCAAAAACAACTATATTAAAACAACAATTCTTGCAACTAGTGCCAGCCTTAAAGGATAAATCAACAAAAGAAATACAAGAATTACTTGGCGCTTTAAAAGATTTAGGTTGTCTGCCAGATTTCTTTTGCTTTTTCTTTGGGCAATCTTTTGAAAGACGGCCCTTCTCCATGCAGGAGAAGCACAAGCTGCCAGTTCTCGCCTTGTCATAGTCTGCACGATCTAACTTGACGCGCTTTTTCCTGCCTTGGAAACCAATGTCCATCTTGTCTTTGCCATGCTTCTTGAAAAATTTCTTTTCTTTCTAGTCAGCCTTGGGCAAACTTTTCTCCTTGCGAGAGGCAAAATGGGCGTCATTGAAGATTTTTGCAAAGCGAACTGCATCCTCGATAGTTTGCGGTTGGTTACGCCGCGCTTCTAGCTGAAATTCCCAAGGGTCACTTGGGTCATGTCCCACCCACCTTTTGGGTCACCGCCTTAGCCTCTTGGCCTTATGGCCCAAAGACACACCTAAAGCTCCTCTAAGGGTTATCCTTAGGCTTAGGAGGATGTGCTAGTACAATTGTACGTTCAAGGGGTGGAGAAAAAAACTTCAAATTTTCTCTCAAAAAGTGAAGAAGATGGAGGATTTGTAATTTTTTTTTGTGTGTGTAGGTGGAGGTTTACAAGGAGATGAATTAAGCCCAAGAAAGAGGCTAAAAAAGATAGAAAGAAGGGCACACAGGTTTGTATTTGCAGCAAGTATAGCCTGCAACCTTAGGCTTGAACTTAGAAACTCAAGGTTAAGTTTATTTTAAAGCTTTAAAACTTTACAACATTTTTTTTTTAACTTTAAAACAAAACTTTGCAAACAAAGTTTTAATATGTACTCATAAAAGTACAACTAGCAACGCTATTCTGTCCTACTAGCATAGGTGTTGTAAAGCTGACTCACGTGCACCTAGTGTGCCCTATAAGACTCTAAGGGGTGACGCTCTCTAAGGTCCCAGAGCAAGTTAGAACGTCAAGGACTGAGCCTCCGACCTGTGGTGAGCCAATCAAGTAGTCACAAGTCATGAGCTAGCTCTGGAGCTTGAGTCATGGCCTAGTCAGGAAGCAAGTTGATTCTGCCGCCGAGACGGCTCCCGGGACCCATGTCCGGGAGCCAGACTGATTCTGCCAGGCTTGCCAGGCTTAATCAGCAAAATAAATGTGAAAATTACAGCAGATAAGGATCCTAAAACACTTGAAATGATGAGGGAAACAATAGATTATGATTTCATAAGATTAGCACAAGTTGAACCATCAAAATCCATCAAAAATCTATGCTTGAACCTCACTAAATGGCCCAAATCCTTGAAGAAGGCTTCACACGTGTGAAAGTACGGCCTCTCACAGTCTGAGTACTGTACACCAGACCTACATTCAATCCTATAATCATTAGTAATCACAAGTACTCAAACAATTATGAACATAGAGAGCAATTGCACCATTATGAGAGAAAAAACATGAAATTGCTTGATTGATTTTGGTGAGATATCATCACCTATATATACATGATCCATCACGGTTTTGGGCAGGTATGAGTAGCCCTAAACCTATCCCTAATGCTAATTTTGGTGGATCTTTCATCCCTACCAAGTTAGGGTTGGAATCTTGGAGATCCCTCAACAATGCAAAATTACCAGAAATAGCTCCTATTTTTTCTCCCTTGTATCTAAGCATAATTTGGACTCATTCCAAAGGTTCTAACACTTAGGTCTACTTGAGAACATCCTTATGAATGGAATCCTATGCTATTTGGCACGTGTGACAAGCCACATCATGACCATCTAACTATTTACAAGTCATATGACCAAAACCAGTCAAGCTAGAATTGTGAATTTTTAACAATAAAAACTAAGTCTTGAAAAGCGTGCTTTACCAGAAAGCACTATGTTTCAGATTAGAGGGGGTGCACCGAATCACAGCAGAACTATAGGGGGAGTCCAGTAGACAGAAACTTGGGCAGCTCAACCAGCGCCAGAAATCCAGTCGCCAGGTCTCAGCTCCCTCTACCAGCACGGGCTAGGCACAATGCCCAGCACATGTTGGTGGCCCCCAGACCGGTCAGTCTATGTATGAATGTAACCTCTTGCAAATCTAATAAAGTTGATCCTTGGGGATGATTACCATTTCGGTTTCGCCTCCGGGACTGGTCCAAGTGGAAGGACCCTTACTACAACCTTTTTGCGTCATCGGCGCCTAAGGGTCCTTTTCATCGACGTGGGGTTTGCCGCTATGCCAATTGGTCTGTTTGACGACCACTATGCCTTGGGTTTCATGTGTGGCTTGTCTTTGCCTTTGGTTACCTTTTGGGGATGGATTCTGAGTTGGCTTTCAGGTTGTTTGGGATTCCAGTTTTCTTAAGTCTGAATGGTTAAGCTTGTTACGTTTCTAAGTTGGCTTTTACGTAAGTGCATAATGGATTAATGTTAGACTTAAACGCGTGTTGGGGAAACCGCTCAAGTCCCAACGCCCTTTGAGGTGCCGGCTCAACATGTGGTATCAGAGCTAACTAGCCGGTCAACTATGCAAGTCTCACAGGGATGGCCACGTTTTGGGATTTGTCAAGACAACCGTTGCGCAAGGTGCTGCCCACAGTGTAAGCACGGGTGCATCCACGGTCGGGGTGGTCGATAGAACGGGGGACTTGATGAGTCAAAGTGCTGCCCTCGAGGTGTAAGCATGGTCAATTCGCGCGGTTCAGACTTAGCGCTGTCTGCACGTAGGACGGATGAGGCAAAGTGCTGCCTAGGTAGGTGAAAGCATGGTTTGTATCTTGTGCGGGGCGACATATTCAAACTGTACGGGTTAACCATTGATACAGAGATGCTGCTCGAATTCGGGTGTAAAGCACGGGTGGTTAGCTGCCGGTGCGGGATAGCTGTCGATCGTTTTGCTATAAGGGCTATCGACCAAAAAGTGGTGGGGCGTGACTGAGGCAATGTGCTGCTTAATAGTGAAAGCACGGATGGTTGGATGGATGTTTCCCCGTGGGCAATTCTGTGATAGATTTGTGTGGGCGCGGCTAGGCAAAGGTCCTACGTCCGGTCTCAAGGGGAATGTGACTTGAGAGGGATCCTCTGTTTAGCTTTGGTTAGTATGTTCGTTTGGGGTGTGCTTGCCTGGACCTGAATTATCCCTGACTACTTGTTTTGATCCAAGTGATCTTATCTAGTTGGGAGTTGTGAGAGGAGCTTACATTTATGAGTGGACGACACACAAGTATGGAAAGGAACTTCCATGGGGCAACTCCCAAGACTGGTTCAAGATTGTTATTCTTATCAGGAAAGATCGCGGGGAGGAAATCAGATTTCATGATCGACAATGTCTGCAAGTTCGATCCAATCTTACATTTTGCACAATGTCGTTTGAGGTGAAAAGATCATTCAAATGCATAAAAAAATCCTTGCCCTTCTGGAATTGTTGATGAAACAATACAAGTGGTAGAGTTCTAAAGTCCCTCTTTGTTGACAACAAGCCATTACAAGACCTCGACTTGCTTTACTTATCATGTCGTCATCGATTGTATCCCCCAGACTTCATCTGGATACATGTCCCATGTGTAGACTTTGGGCTTGGGCCTATATGTTTGTGTGTTGGGTACTTTGGATGTCAGTTGGACATGAGCCAACGGCCCTGGTGACTTGATCTCTTGAATTCATTTTGGCGGATAACATTGGGCCTCGTGATAAAAGAGTACATGTTCATTTGTCATTTCAACATCATCCATGGAAAGAATACCTTCTTCCAAAACATGGGCGGTAGAGATGCTCGGTCCTCCTGGGCACCAAGCTATAAGAATTGGGTCAATCATCATAAATGGGATGATGGGTGTATCAATTTCTATAGAAGATGGTAGAATATCCACATCTTCAGCAAGTTGTCAAGTGGTTGCCATGTCGTTCAGCTGATTTAGCATTGTTTTGCGGTTGTTCTTGTTGTTGGCGTTGTGCTCTAGTGAAAACTCTAACAGGTTTGGATGATATATGACGTGCTGGAAGGATCATGTTAGATTGTTTAGGATAGTCTTTGAAATCTTGTTTGCAAACACAGTCTGGACACTGTGCATGGTATTGGTTCTTAACTTTACAATCAACCATGAAGTGGCCAGTTTTGTCACAAATAAAACAGCGGTTGCTCATTGGTCTTGTGGCAATAGCATAACCATCTTGGATGGCTAGTTGTGTTGGATTTTCTGGTGGTGTGGAATACTCACCCCGTTTGCACGAGCATGAGTTGTCGGTGTGATATGGTTGAGAACTAGTAGATGGGAGTGTGGTATGATGATTATATGAGTGATCGTAGGAGTTTTCTACAAGATGTGTTTGTGCAGATTCTCAAGGGTGTCTATGTTTTTGTGCTCCTAGATCAGGTTGTCCCCTTGGAGGCGGTCCTAAGAGCGCCAGTTGTGGTTGAGGTTCATGCCTAGATTGTTTGGGAAACTATTGTATATGGACTAGGTTGTTTCGTGGTGGACAGTGCTGATTTTGGTTTTGTGAAACAAACTGGTGTCGAGAAGGTTGATAATGTCCCCTTGACTGGTTGTGAGGCTGGTTCCTCGGGTTATAATAGCAAAAGAGTGAGCTATGACCACATTTGATCAATGAAGTATCAAGGACCGGTTGGTATGATGGGCACTCATTGCCAGGGTGTGCACCTCGATAGTGAGAGCACCATGTGTTCTCTCGTCTATGGTGGATTTGGCCAGTGGGTAACTGACTTGGCATCAAACTCTGGATAGACTTAAGAGTGTTTTGAAACTCTTTCGTGAGTCTCTCTATCTGTTGCTGGTGTTGCTGGTTAAGCAACTTCATTTGTGTTTTCCATAACTGTTCTCATGTTTCCTCATTTGGTCAATCTTCTTGGACAACACGATGTGCTCTCCGTTCACGTGGCTCATCGACATCTGATCCCTTGTCTTCTTCTTAACAAGCTCGTCACTTTGGTCTCGACCAACGTACAGCTCCGTTTTCGACCGAGGCTTCACGCTCTTTACCTAGCTGAGCTCCACGACTCTCGTCTGGACCGGACAGAACCTTGTTTCATTCACCTATTGAAACTACACACCAACTCTCGACCGACTCACTACTAGAAATATCCTGCCAAGTCCTGAGTTAACCCTCAACCGATGCTCATCACTCACCCGAGCCTTTCAGTTGACATCTTGACCTTAGACCTTCTGTCGCATCTCAATCGGTGCCTTTCAGTCAAATCTTGACCGAAAACGTTATGTCAAATCTCAACCGGAGGCATCTTGTAAGATCTCAATCAGAAGCTTTCTATCAAGTCTTGACTGAGGGCATTCCATTCAAATCTCAACCAAAGCAACCTGTCAGATCTCGACTGGAGGCTTTCTCTCAAATCTCAACTGAAGCTTTCTATCAGATCTCAACCGGAGGCTTTCTGTTAAATCTCGACCGGAGCCTTCTATTTTGATCTCGACCAAAGCATTCTGTTGAATCTCGACCGAAGCATTCTGTTGGATCTCGACTGAAGCATTATGTCAACCAAAGCACCTTATTAGATCTCAACCAAAGTACTCTATCTAGTCTCGACCGAAGTACTCTATCTAGTCTCGATTGAAGCCATTCCCTCAGCTCTAGACCGGACCTTTCTATCAATCCTCAACCAAAGATTTTCTATCAACTCTCGAACGAGAGCTTTGATTTCCAACCTGAACCAAGTCAACTTCAAAACAGCATCTACTTTATTATTTGACTAGTTCTCAGTGTTTGCCAAACACCATAATTCTTTCCAAATTTATTGCAAAACCCTAATACCAAAAAACAAAACAACTGTGCCATCTAGACACTACCACATTATTCGTCTCTGACTAATATCTTGGAAAAAAAAATAGTCAAGCTACCAAAGAGTCCAAGAGGCCTAGTTGCCCAATCCTAAGGTACTCTAGATTTGTTATGGATCGTCCTTACGATCCGAATCCCACAGGAGGACTATCCACCAGAGATGGTCTCTTCATCTACCAAACATGCTCGATTCAATAGATATTCTAGGCTGAAATCCCAAGTCCAAGAGCCATCAACAAACCCATTTGACAAATGGGAACCCATGCGTTTTGAAGCTCCATACGATCGCCCACACTTTCATGCTGTAGAATCTTCACATGCACGAGCTCACTTAAACGGAGATTTTGCAAATAATGTTCCACGTACTGGAAAACGTACCCCCAAGTTAGATTTACCTAAGTACGACGGTAACACTTACCCTCAAAGATTTCGTCAAGTCTTTGAGAACGCATGCGATGTCTATGGCGAGACATCACCAGAAGTTATAGTTTAGCTCTTCTCGATGACCATGATCGATCGAGCACAAGAATGGTTTTTTAGCCTTGATCGTAAAGATAAACGAGACTGGTCACTCATGAAGAAAGCCTTCATCAAACGTTTTAAGCCATTTCGTTTGATCGAAAGTCCTTTTGTCAAGTTGAGTAACATCAAAATGACAAAAGATGAGAATGTACATGACTACATTGAACGATTTAAAAGATTAAAAAGTCAGGTACAAGAACAACCAACTAAATCTATGCTCATCATTTGGTTCCTTGTTGGACTCCCACGATGAATACAACGTGAACTTCGTTCCAATGATGAATACACATCATTGAAACAAGCCATGTCTGATGCCATGTGAGAGACTTCAGAGCGATGGTTTGGCAGCACAAATCAAAAAGGTTTGACATTGATAAGTGTCTGTGTAGCTGTGGAAATGGCGCCAAATGTTCACAAATTCCAGCCGAATCTATGAACATGGTTTTTTTTTCTTCTTTTTACTTCTTCTCCTCTTTGTTACTTCAAGTGGTTACTGCTCTGAAAACTGGGTGTTTCTGCCCATTTCCAACAGCCAGTTCTTTACAGTTAAGTCTTTTTGTTTAGAATGGTTTCCAGGCAAAAGTATGTCTCGATTTGCAACATGTATTCCTAGCCTGTCAGTGTGATGAAATGGTTACGTTCACTCAGGTACATGCATTTACAAGCCATGCGACCAATCCTAGCTCCAGCATAGATCAACGTTCTGGACAGATTGCAAATCTACAATCTAACTACCAAACTATCTTAGAAAATTAGAAAATAATACAATAACAAGATTAAGCTACTCAACAAGAAACAAAAATCAAGAAATCTAACTTCCTAACAACATTCTAGTAGCCCAAGAATCAAGAAACACCCATTTCTTGATGCTTGGAATACCCAAGAACAATCAAGGACAAGATTGTTAGTGAATATGCACAATCTGATCCACAATCTCAGCCTCTATAGTTTACCTACATGCTGAAACTACAAAATCAAGAAACAAGAAAATTAATCCACGTCTACATTCCACAAAGCAAGAAAGTAAGTAAGAAATCTAACTAATCCACAATCACACAAAGAAATCAGAACATGCTCATAGGAATTTCAATCAAGAAGATAGACATGAACAAGGAGCTTCTCAATTGCCAAGAACTTGTGGAAGATCTTCTTTATTCAATCAAGAGAAATGACAATACAATCAAAAGCTCCCTCACAAGAGAGGGGGGGCCCTTAAATAAGCAAGAGAGCTGCCCATGTGGAGCCCAAGTGGCAATTCCACTAATTTAAAAATTACATGTGGAAATAGCCCTTTTACTAGAGGTCACCATTAAAAGGTGGCTCACTCTAAATTATTTAAGGGGGTCTACACTTATTTACATTGCCTAGGAAACATTACTAGCTCCTACAAGGTCGTTCCTTCTCTGGGATACACCATGTAGGCTCACATAGAAAATAACTGTCATCCTAGCTAGCAATCCTCGGCCCTCATGCTCGGCTCTCAGCTTCTTCTGCTCTCCTCCTTCTGAGACCTTCTCGGTCATGGGTGAGAGATACTCTGTGTCTTCAGCTTGGCTCGGCATCTGGGGATTCTTTGGAATCCGCTAACAAAAGTCTTACTAAATAATGATACCCTGATCTTAGATCTATCTTGGTAAAGTACCTTGTACCACCAAGATAATCTATTAGGTCATCCGTTTGCGGTAGTGGATACCTATTCTTAATTGTAATTTTATTCAACTTTTTATAGTCTACACAAAATCTTAGAGTCCCATCCTTCTTGGCAACCAAAACTTTTGGTGATGCCCAAGGAGACTTACTAGGTTTAACCCACCCTTTTTCTAGATACTCACTTAATTGCCTTTGTACCTCAACCTCTTCTAATGCACTCATCTATAAGGGTGTTGTGCAATTGGAATTGGCCCAGGTATACGGTAAATCTTGTGATCTACAGACCTTTCAGGTGGTAAATCCAAGGAGATCTAAAAAAACCTCATTAAATTCTTGCCTAAGTTCGCTATAGGCTTCAAATTCAGGAGTATTCTCACTAGGTATATTCATGGGATTAAGTTTAAGAGTTTCATCATTGCAACAAATTAAGTTCTTGTGAAAACATAAATAAAATTTATACTCTGTGTTCTTTATTAAAAAATTAAGCTCATGCTTGGAGTAAGGATTAATACTAGTAGCATCAACACTTAAACTAGCACTAATCTTTATTAAAGAACAATCATGCATAAAAGTTAAATATTTTTCATAAAAATCAATTTTCAATTATTTATTCTTATCATAATGCCATTGTTGCCCAAGAACCACATGCACATTTGCCAAATTAATGGCATGAAATTCAAAATTTCATAATAATCATGTATGTGCAATGGTACATTAGGAACCACATAATCCATGGGTTCGAAATTACATCCAGATGCCATTGTCACATAATATTTTTTCTCACTTTTTTTGATAGGAAGTTTTAGCATCTGCACCAAATTTGCATTTATAAAATTATGAGTGGATTCCGTGTCAAAAAGTACATTAACAACATGTCCTTCAATTTTACCCTTATTGCAAATCAGGTCATTAGGTCCATAAAACATTGAACTAAGAAAACAAATATCCATCTCATTACTTTGAGATATGATACCTAAAGTTGAGGCTTTGTTCTTAACACAATCTCGTGCACCGTCACCCTCTCCATTGCACTGGAAGCACAGATTCTTCTTTTGAGCTTCCGCTAGGTCTTTCTTGCCACCTTGATGTTTATTGAAGTGCTGTTGGGTTTCTTAGAATTAGGATTTGAAAGATGCCTCATTGGTAGCTTCTTTATCCTTTCTCTTAAATTGGAAACCCTTATTTTGCTCATTAGGGTGATGACTCTTAATTGGCTTAGGAGTGTCATCAAAAAATTTTGCAGCTCTAATAGCATCTTCTAGGGTAATATGATGGTTCCTTCTAACATCCACTTGATAGTCTTTAGGTAAACCATCAATAAACATGAGAATTTGAATTTTAGGAGGTATCTCACTATAGAGAGGATTCAGATTATCATGGAAGTCTTGAATGAATTGATCAAGGCCTTTAGTCATGGTCAATCCTAAAAGTTTTTGGAAATGTTCATAATCATCTAACAAAGGAAGGAAGTATTCCTTGAAAACTAAACAAAATGCCTCCCAAGTTAGTGGCTGTTCTTCCTTGGCTACTACATCCTCCCACCAAACTAAGGCTTTCCCATCTAGAAACATAGTGGCGGTGGAGAGTTTCTCTCTTTCAAAAAAGATATTCATGGCGAAATATTTGTTCCACACGTTAAGCCATGAATTAACAGCTTGTAGGCTCCTCTATTTATTTTCTGTTTATAAATTTTGTCAAGGTCACTAAAGTTCTGTGAATGGCTGTGAAGTTTTGTGAAAAAAACAAAAACCCAAAATGAAAGGTAGCTTTGGCCTAAGATGGGTTCATTGAAAGTTGAAGTTGGGCTCTTATGTTTAGAGTTACCATTAATACTTTGGAAGAGGCTCTGATACCACTTTAACGAATAGGAAGAGCAGCCCACCAAGCCTTTGAGTAGATGTCCACCAATGGCTCCAAAAGCCTCCAATGTGCCTCTCTTCCAATGCTCCTAAGATCCTTCCAAAAGTAGACAAACAAGATGGCCTCAAGAATTTACCACCCAACCATAGCTAGATCCAAGCTTCAAGCAAGACCTATCTAGGACCCCCTTGCTAAACCACAATCACTACCATCACAAACACAAGCATGCTCAAGATCCTACCCCCATCTAAGTCCCATACCAAAGATGGTGATTCTCACAAGAGAAGCAAACCAATACTACGCACCCTATTCACTAGCAATCCACTAGAGAATAAAATCCAGCAACAACAAAAGAAATCACCCCTCCTTTGGGCACCCTACTCCTCTCTTATAGATGGCCTATGACACACAAGCCAATAAGAAAAGTGAAGGCAAAGGAAAAGCCAAGAGCCTTCCATAACTCATGGAATGTCAAAAGACACCTTCCATAACTCATGGTTCTTGGTTCTAACTTCTTGGGTTCTTTAGGGGCATTAAGAGGCCCTTGTAGGTGCGCCCTCCTACTAGGTCCCCATGACCCTCAAGTGATGACAATCTTTGGCCCAAGGCCAATTATGTAATTGCGGCTCAAGGTTGAGGCCCAAGGTCTAGGAAAATGACCAATACCCAAGGTAGGGTCCTTCTAACACCTCATTAAGTTCCATATCTCCGACCAAGGCATAGTCACCTACCTACCCTTATCCAAGGACACTAGTACCTTAATATAAAGACACCTACCCTTAATCCTAAGGGTACCCCTTATCCAAGGGTGACTTGCCAATGAGCCCCCCAGACACTAAATGGGCAAATAGGGGTTAAAGTACTGCTAGTTACATAGGTATGTAACACTTTGGCACTTTCACATAAAGTTCTATTCTTCCTCTTGGCTACTCCATTTTGTTGTGGGGTCCTTGGTGCTGTATACTCCCTCTTTATCCCATGCTCATCACAAAAAGCCTTAAACTTGGTAGATATGTACACTCCACCATTGTCACTCATTAAGCACTTGACCTTTGTGGAAAATTGGTTCTCCTGTGCATTCTTGAACTTAACAAAGACATCATGCACTTCATCTTTGCTCTTTAGTAGATAGATCTTTAGTAGATAGATCCAACAAAATCTACTAAAATCATCAATGAAAGTTGCATACATCTTAGCTCCACTATTGCTAACTGTAGTAATTCCATGAATATCCGAATGTACAACTTGAAAATGTACAACTTGAAAAGACTTTGTAAATCTAGATGTAGATCTAGTATAAGGTAGTCTATGTGACTTTAACAAAGCAAAAGACTTCCAAACATGATTGATGCTACTTAAGGAACTTGGAAGACCAATCACAACTTGCCATTACCTCCAGTGACTTGAAGTTGAGGTGCCTCATCCGTTTCTGCCAAACCTCTTGAATAGGTATTTGCTCTCTTGCAATACATCCAACTTGGTTAGCAATACCACAAGCATCTAGTTTGAACAATTTCCCTTGTCTTTTATCTTTTGCAATCAAGACATCCTTTCTTTTGATCATACAAGCATCTCCATCAAACTCCACTTTAAGACCTTTTTTTAGCAATTGACTCACACTAAGTAGGTTCTTAGTAATTGTTAGAAATCAATGATAAACTTCATTGTTACTGTTTACGAGGTATATTAATGTTGACAACTGTGACCAGTTGTCATTAGCCATAGGGTAGCCTATTAGTCTACTCGTAGGTCTTCTCTCTCTATCAGGGATTCAAGGCGCCAAAGGTAGGAAAAATCCTGAATAGTCGTACATCCGCACGTCATACAGATATAGCATATCCGTATCAATATCGGATCCACATGTCAAAAGTAAAGAAAATACTGAGCAGTCGTACATCCGCGCGTCATACCGATATCGCATGAACTTGCTTTAGTCCATAGAGAGCTTTTTGCAGCTTACATACTTTGTGTTCTTGGCCTTGAAGGACGAAACCTTCAGGTTAATAGATGTAAATGTCTTCTTGTATATATCCGTTCAGAAAAGCTGTCTAGACTTCCATCTGGTGTACTTCCAGATCTTCGGCAGCTGCGAAGGTGAATAAAAATCACATTGACTGAAGTCTTACGACTAGACTATATGTCTCAGTGTAGTCAATCCCATAGGTTTGTTAGACCCAATCAATGCCTATGATTGCTTTTGATCCAAAATTGAACAAGATAGCTAGGAAAATGGATCTTGACAATTTCTTGCTCAAGATTGATGAAAAGTTTTCACTCAAATGGATGAAAATGCATGGTAACCTTAGGTAGGCTCTATACCATGTTGACACACGTGTGGAGTGCCCACAACATGTGCTTGTGATCTCCTAAGGTGTGTGGATGCACTAAGATCAAGACTAGATTGAGATTCAAGATCTATCTTTGATTCTATGGCAAAAACACACTACTACATGCATTCCATCCCTTCCAACTCTCACTCACACGTGTGGGAAGTGTTCCAAAAATAATCTAAGTAAAAACAAGCTGCTCTCCTAGGGTAGAGAGAGAAAATCAATGATAGCTCTCGGGTAGAGAGAGAAAGCTAGAAAACCAATAACACTCAAAATCCACTCAATCTCAAAATCAATTAGCATAGAATGAGTAGTACAATGATAGTAGTAGCTCCACGAGCTAATCCACACTCAAAGATGATTGGACCTCACATTTACAACTCCTAATCCTTTTGGACCATTGATCCATCCATCTCTCCATTCTATTGGACCATTCTCAAGCATATCTCAAATCCTATTGGATCAATGGTACTTCCACCTTTTAAGTCTATTGGACCTCTTGAATTTTGACTTGTCACACATCAAAACTAACTAAATGACAAGACAAGTGTACTTGACTAATTGACCTCTAAAGCCAAAAATGGCTCAATCTACTAAATGACACCTAGAAGCTTGACTAAGAAATTCTATGAGACCCCTATAACAAACATTTTTTATTTACTTTACAATTCTCCACATGTGGGAACATCCTCCACACATGTGAGATTCATCTACAAACTTCTTCCATAAAAATACCAAGCTAGATTTTTGCCAATTTCTCACAACTTTGTGATCAAGAGAAAATCTATCATGCCCATGACTGGTCTCGAGTAACGTGTCCACACTAGGGACCGGTAGATCATCAACCTGTAAGTTAATTGTGACTATAAGGGACTTGGGGCCCTTATGTGTACATGGTCATAATTAATGGTCGTAGGCCTAAACACATGGTGGTGGAGTTGGTATGGGTCTATCAATGAGTCATTAGGGAGCTGGATGACGTGGCCTAGATAGGCTACAGAGTGTCCAGCGAGTTGTCACAGTGCACTACTAGTGGTGCATGGGGCTTGGAGGGTACAAGTATATCCATTGGTCTCTCACTAGTATATGCTTGATTTTGTGATTGGTAGCTACATGCTGCTAGTATGATTTCTCTTTCCATGACTGTGATTGATCCATAGCTTGGGGGCTAGATCCGTTCGATCTAGGTTTGGTTGGGCTGGTTTATCCACCACCCGTTCCCTTGTGTTGTTGCTTTGATTGGTATGCTTAGACTAGTATCCCGTGTGTAGGACTTTATATTGGTATTAGAGCCATTCTAAACAGGCTTTTGCCATTGAAAGTGCTAGGGTGAATCTCGACGTTTTTTCGAGATTTTGGTGAAGTAAGCAACTATTGGTGGAGTTTTGGATTATTCTTCCCATTGTAATCACTTTTTTGAAGTGCAATCGTTTGTGTGGTAAGTGTACTACTAGGATCACATTCGGTTGTTAAGCATTTCGAATTGATTTTTTGGAAGAAATTATGTTTTTAGTTCCATTGTTGTCGATTACTTTGCTGAAGGCACTTTATTGAAGCAACGGTTTCTTTAGAGGTTGCTGGATTTTTTTTCCTCTTTAAACTTCTTGTTCTTTTCATTAGTGGTTCTTGTATTTGGATTGCGTCTATTGCTTTTTAGGAAGCCAGTTTTGTTGTTAGTCGGTGAAAAAGGGCAAGAATAAAGGCCAAAATGCACTAATCACTTGGCTGTGAGTGTTGGTGACAATTTCCAGGTTTGCATGGCAGATTATTGTGGAGTTATAGGTTTATGTTCCATTTTCCAGCAAACTAACTGTGTGATTGCAGATTTTGAGCCTGTAAAGCCATTTTTTCAATAGTGGTTTGGTTCAGAAACAAAGCTATTCTGTGAAATAGAAAAGCTAATCTACAAGTTTCAATTTCAGAGAAAATTTGGGTAGCATCTACCCTGTTTCTCGGTCATAATAATTGTAAACCTACAAATCTGTAATGTGAAACTTTGCTTATGCTTATAAGTAATGGAAGTAAAGCAAAGAGAATTGTAAATCGATGGTAGGGCTGTGTCTATCTGCAAAAAATAGCAGATGCATTAACCTTATAACTTCTTGCAAGAAATATGTTAGAAAACTATGGGAAAATAGCAAATCTGGCTGCCAGTGATGCGCCTGTCTGCGCCCTCCAATAACGACCTGTTTTGCATATTATATGATTGTTGTGGCTGGTGTTGACAAAGGGAGCAGATGATCGAGCCTCCTGTTACAGCCATAGCTCGCTCTCTCTCTCTCTCTCTCTCTCTCTCTCTCTCTCTGAGGTACGGGCCAGAGGAAGGCGCGAGCAGAAGCCCGTTGGCTGGCTGGCCCGAGGACTGGTGAATTTGGAGAGAAGAAAGGAGGGGGGATCGTGGCTAGTTAAACTTAATGTTTCTTTTTAAAACTTAAGTATACATGCAAAGTAGGTGTTATAGTTGGTGAAGGGGTGCTTAATTTTTGAATACACAAGGGTTTTATGAAAATGACATGGAAGTCCAATCAACATGGTCCTACAACCGAAGCTTTAAATTTGAGACTTTGACATCCCATATCTCAGTGTCCGACCCTGAGGCAAGATGGACCACATAATGGTGATCACTGGCCATGGTGGGCACTCGAAGCTTTTGCACAAGTCGAGCATTCAAAAAATTGTGAGCACTACCTGAATCAAATAGTACATTTACGTCTTTCCCTAATATATTGCCTCTCACACGAAACAATTCATTAGGCTTGAAATAAAGTGTAATAAAATTGCAAGCACAAGCACAATTATTTAACAAATTGACTTCCAATATACCTGCCGGAAATCCACTGCCATAAAACTTGATGACTTTGTTTTCCATTCTGGACACTGTTTAGCACGGTGCTCAGGTTTATTGCAGAGAAAACACAAATTTTGCTTCACCGCTGCCAACCATGGTTTGTCTTTTACCACGAGTTTCTTCTTTTTCTTTTTCTTTTTCTTCTTAGACTATTGGTACGCCTTTGCTTCCAGCTTGTCAAAAAACTGCTTCTTTTGCTTATTGGTTGATTTTTCCATTTTGGGTTTCGGGGGTGTTTGGCCATGTGCGCTTTTTCGTGAGGCAACAACGGTGCTATCATAGGCCTTGGCCACACGGATAGCATCTTCCAGTGAATGGAGGATATTCCGTTTACACTCATTTTGATAGTGGGCTGGCAGTCCAGAGATGAACTGCCACTATGCCAACTTACGATCAAATAGCGGCTCCTTGGCCAAAGAATCCAAGAACTCTTGGACATAAGCGTCCAGTTCTCGGTTGCCCATCTTGCAGTTAATGAAATGGATATACAACTCGGAATCGTCTATCGTGACAAAAGCTTTACGGAATTCCATTAGGAATCCAACCCAAGTCATCGGTTTCGTGGAAAGTTTCCTCCACCAAGGAGGCCTTGCCTTCTAGAAACAATAGAATCGAGGATATCTGCTTATTCTCTAGGACATTGTGCAAGCTGAAATAGCTTGTCCAATGATTAACTCAGTCCTCAACAACTTCCGGGTGCTTGAGTTTTTTATCGCCGGAAAATACTTCTGGTTGATAGCCCAAGTTAGTTGAGGTGATAGCTTGTAGTTGGTTAAAGAGGTTCTGCATTTGGTTATCGCGTTGCTTATTACTCTTGTGAAGTTCCAATACTGCTTTGCCCAGAGTGTGCAATAATTTATTAGAATCGAGGGCCCCATCACAGTCTAGTGATGCCGGTTGGATTTTTGTGTCATCATTGGCTGCTGATGCCTGCGGACGGATCTCCCTGTCCCCCATCACTGGAACATCATCTTTGTCCATTGCAAGTGTAACTGAAAATTTTTTAAAAAAAATATTCAGTTTTAATTCCATTACGGGTAAATATTCGTTAATAAGACAATGTCTAAAAAACCAAGTTTTTGTAATAGAGCAATGTGCTTATTAAACTATACTAATGAATGTTGCAATTTCGACTTTAAGCAACGAAATAAAATATAACCACATTAATGCCATAAAATTAACACCATTCACAAGCCATTATAGTACTACATTCTAATTATCCCAAATCAATATGTCTTGGAAAATACCCACGGGAAAAATACCACTAACCCCCCATTTATTCCACGTCAATATTCTCCCGAGTCACAAAGAATTGCTGAAGCTAACCCCTCGCCTCCCCTCTAGACAAGACTGATGTGATCTTGGGTTATGAATGGTTTTTTGATAAATATGACTCCTTAGAAATAGATTTTAAAAACCATACTTTGGTATTTAAGAATAAGTTTAATCAAATTGTCTCTATCTCTTGATAAACTGATGTACTTCTATCGCCGATGATTTCCTCGGCTGAATTAATAGAGAAACTTCATGATTCTGAGTATAAACTCTTTCATTTAGTTTTAAAATCTCGTATGCATTGTAATGTTTTGACACCGAAAGTTCGCATCAGCAACAACAGCCACTGCAAGATTTAAAACACGAATTTAGTGAAGTTTTTTCGAAACAACTATCTTACGGAGGACTACCACCCGCTTGGTCGGTGGACCATAAGATAGACCTTTTGCCCGACAACCATCCTATCTTCAGACAACCTTATAGGTTTAGTCAAAAGGAAGAGGAGGAAGTGGCTAGGCAAATCGAGGAATATCTCAAGATGGGGCACATTAGACCAAGTAAGTCTCCATGGGGAGCACCTGTCCTTCTTAAGAGTAAGAAAGATGGAGGTTTCCGATTATGTGTAGATTACAAGGGTCTTATGGTAAAAAATAAATACTCGTTTCCCAGATGGATGATCTCATAGATCGGTTGAATGGAGCTAAATACTTCATGAAAATTGATCTATGTACGGGATACCATCAGATTAGGATACATCCAGAAGATGTATCTAAAACTATTTTTAGGACTAGGTTTGGCCGCTACGAGTTTCTTGTTTTTTCCTTTGTTTTAACCAATGCTCCGACTACTTTCCGAACGATTTATTTCATCCATATTTGGGGAAGTTTGTAGTAGTGTTTTTGGACGATATTTTGATCTACAGCAGAACACTCAAAGAGCATGCTAAGCATCTCCATACTATCTTACGTTTCCTAAGACAAGAGAAGTTTTATGCAAAAGAATCAAAATGCAATTTCTTTAAAAAGGAACTTCTTCACCTTTTTTCATAAGATCACCTCTCTTGGGATCAAGATTGACGAGGAAAAAGTGAAGACGATAATAGAATGGCCAGTCCCTCGAACGATTTGTGAACTTAAGTCGTTCTTAGGTTTCACTATGTTTTTCCATAGATTTGTAGAGGAGTAATCGGAGATTGCTGCTCCTCTCAACAATATGTTGAAAGGAGTGAAAAGCCACAAAGGTAGGCCAAGTGCTCCCATTGGATAGAATGAGAAGTTAGATGAGAGTTTTCGGAAACTCAAGCTTCTAATTGCCTCAGCTCTAGTCTTGAGGATAGCGGATCCAGATTTGTCGTTCGTCATTAACACTGACGCGAGTGATATGGCTATTGGAGCTGTTCTCTTACAGGAGGGCCAGCTTATTGTCTTTGAAAGTAAGAAACTAACTGATGCACAATTTAGATATACTATGCTGGAAAAAGAGCTTTTTGCGGTGATCCATGCTTTGAAATCATGGAGATATTACCTGTATGGTAATAAGTTCATGGTAAACATAGATCACCAACCTTCAAAATATTTTTGTAATCAGAATGATTTGAGAGGTCATAAGGCCAGATGGGCAGAACTCATGCAAGAATTTGACTTTGAAGTGCGGTATATCAAAGGCACCTCTAAACAGGTGGCTGATGCACTTAGTCGAATTGGTGAAGTCAACGAAATTTCCTTCACTGAGATCAATATAGACTTTTATCTCTCCTTGAGAGGTCTTTGTGAAAAAGACCCACATTTTGGACCAATCTGGAATAGGGTTCTAGCAGAATCATCAAGCGGGACTGATGTTCATGGTGATCAGTCTAGGGGGAAGGATAAAAAGGGTGATGATGACTTCTCTATCCGTAATGGACTTTTGTTCAGGGAAGGGAAGGTTTGTGTGCCTGATGTGGATATTATTAAAATAAAATTCTTTATGAATGTCATGTCTCAACATGTGCAGAACATCTTGGCATACATTGTACATTAGATTTGGTACAAAGGGACTTTTATTGGCCAAAACTCAAGCCCTTTGTAGAATCTTATGTGGTCACGTGTGACCAATGCCAATTGAATAAAGTTGAATGCCATAAGGCTGGCAGATTGTTGCATCCATTGGATATCCCGGATAAGAGATGGGATAGTATTTCCATGGGTTTCGTGGTTGGGTTACCACGGACGAATAAATAGCATGATGCAATTTGGGTTGTGGTCGACCGTGCTACGTTTATTCCAGTAAAGACCATCGTGAAGGCCTTTGATTTATCTTAGACATTTGTAGAGCATCTGTTCAGACTTTACGGATTACCAAGTGTGAGCGATCGCGATTCGAAGTTCACCAGTCACTTTTGGTCAGCCGTGTTGGCTAAACTAGAGACGACTCTGAGCTTGGGTTCTTTTGATCATCTTGAGACGGATGGACAGACAGAAAGGACTAATCAGATGATGGAACAAATGCTTTGAGCATATGTTTCCCAATGACAATCTAATTGGGAGAAGTATCTTCCAATGATCGAATTTTTTTATAACAGTAGTAAGCATTCAACTACCGGTTATAGCCCGTTTATGCTTATGTACAGATTTGAGCCTAGGTCACCGATTGTAGTAGAGATTCGGATGATCAAGTTTCAAAGGGTAGCGGATTTCCTACAAGATATGTAGGAAATGCTACGAATTGCACGTGAAAATGTCCAATGTGCCCAGGATAGGAACCAACATTATGCAAATTTGAAAAGGTCACCGAGAGACTTCCAAGTGGGGGATTGGATATATTTGAGAATCCCGAAGGATTCGAGTGTAATGCGTATCGGCAAGTATTATAAATTTTCCCCTAGATATAGAAGACTGTATCAGATCTTGAAAAAAATCAGATCCTTAGCTTACGAATTGGAACTCCCGGAAGGATCTCAAGTGCATCCGGTATTTCACGTAAGCCAACTCAAGAAGAGTCACGTTAAGGAGAGCATCTTGGATCTAGAAATCAATTGGACATGTTGGATGAATCATCGGGTGTATCTCGACTTGAACCTGAAGAGATCTTGGATACAAGAACTAAACGATTGAGAAATCGTATAGTTACCGAGCATCTGGTTCGATGGAAGGGATGTACAGACGATGATGATCCCTGGAAACATGAAGGAAGCTTAAAGAAGAACTTTCTCAGTTTTAAGTTCTGAGGACAGAACTTGAATAAGGGAAGAAAAATGTTATGCCCATGACTGATCTCGGGTAGCGTGTCCATGCTAGGGACCGGTAGACCATCAACCCGTAACTTCATTGTGACTATAAGGGAATTGAGGCCCGTATGTCTACATGGTCAGAATTAATGGTTGTAGGCCTAAACACATGGTGATGGAGTTGCTATGGGTCTATCAGTGAGTCATTAGGAAACTGGATGACGTGGCCCAGATAGGCTACAGAGGTGTCCAGTGAGGTGTCATAGTGCACTACTAGTGGTGCATGGGCCTTGGAGGGTATAAGTATACCTCTCTCACTAGTGTATGCTTGATGTTGTGATTAGTAGCTACATGCTGCTAGTGTGATTCTTCTTTGCATGACTATGATTGATCCATAGCTTGGGGGCTAGATCCGTTCGATCTAGGTGCGGTTGGGCTAGTTTATCCACCACCCGTTCGATGACGTGGCCCAGATAGGCTGTAGAGGTGTCCAGTAAGGTGTCACAATGCTAGTGGTGCATGGGCCTTGGAGGGTATAAGTATACCTATTGGGCTCTCACTAGTGTATGCTTGATGCTGTGATTGGTAGCTACATGCTACTAGTGTGATTCCTCTTTCCAGTACTGTATTGATCCATAGCTTGGGGGCTAGATCCGTTCGATCTAGGTTTGGTTGGGCTAGTTTATCCACCACCCGTTCCCTTGTGTTGTTGCTTTGATTGTTATGCTTATACTAGTATCCTGTGTGTAGGACTTTATACTATCAAATTTAGGGTTATTCCAAAAATGCAAAATTGAATCAAGCATAAACTATATGCAAAAGCTACTATCTTGATATATCATCTAATAGAATATAACATCCACAACCATGAGCAATTTTTGTCTCCACATTCCAGTAAGTGGTTTAAAAAATTGGCCTACTTCAAGTGATTGGACCTAAAATGATGCTAGGATCACAAAGATCCACTCTCTATACTTTAAAATACAAGAGTTGAGCTAGAAACCAATTCAAATTCACATAGAATTAATGGCACCCTCAAATCCACCACTAGATTTGGCAAATGCTCCAACTTTGGCCTAGAACCTGCTTTGATACCAGTGAGAATTTCAGAGATTCAAAACATATTTAATGAATCACTAAGATCTTGACCAAATTTGGTTGCACATCTAGATTTAGCTAAATCATCACATTACACATGCTAGAACTTGGAAATTCATGAAGATCTAAGCACTTAGATCGAACTTGGTACTATCCATATTCGTACAACAGCCTACAGTCATTCACACGTGTGGATGCAAGATCAACAATAAAAATCACATTCTACGGACTAGAAATCAAGATTTCTTGAGAAATACACATGAGACGGACATAGAATCAAAAGAGATGAATTATCCACATCAAATGAGAATACAAAGATACTTTCTTTATGCTGGAACTGCTATTTATAGCTTCCAAAATGTCACTTGGCCACTTGCCCTAAACTAGCCATAAAACGGTAACTTCTTCGTACTTCATCAAAAACCTAGAATTTCTAGTCTAGATGCAATGTATCTATTTTAGCCAATTAGAATGGTTCCAAATCTGATCTCATCCACAACTGTACTTGCCATTAATAGTACAAACACTATTTAGGCCTTTATGGACAAAAATAATTCTATCTCCAAGTTGAAATTTCGTGTTGGCCTCAAAATTGTCAAAATATCTCAACTAAACTAGTTGAATTTTCACATTTATCTTTTATTAGAATTTTCATTCTTGAAGTAAGAGAACTTTCCTGATTGAATCTTCAAACATTTTAAAAGTGACCTCTAATAGAGAGACCCTTACAAAATGACACATGTCATTTTCTATTTGTGACTTTGAAAGACAATGGTACATGTCAAAATACAAGATGTGGTGATTGTTAGATCATCATAGATTCAATGGTCTTGGTCAAGTGTAGTTTCATGACTTATGAGGAACTGTTCTTCGAGTTTTGCTCAAACATCCTTTTTTAATATCATAATGCATATTTTAATATAGTAGGAGTTCTCTTTATTTTTTCAATCCATGGTTTCACTTTGTGATTCCAAAAGTTTTGTTTTTGTTTTTTTTTTTCACAAATTCAATCACCATTGCAATGATGATTTCATAAAATACTTCACCATTTACATTTCCACAATAAATTTTAGGGCATTGACTTTAATGTTGACTTTTGCAAAAACGTTACTAGCCAACATGAACATAAAGTCATTAATGCCTTTGCAAGGCAAGACCAAAATTCTCATAGTATTTAAGGCCTTGAGTAGAATTGAAATTGACATAAGTACCCACCATCTAGATTGAAGAGATTCATATATTTATGAAGTGCCATATGACATGTATATATCAACTTTTAATAAAAAATTATATAAAATTGTTTGAGCCTTTTTAAACATAGTCTTGTTGGAAAGTTCTAAAATTTGGACCTGCTTTGATAGGGCTAGTCAATGTTGTCAATCTTGTCTTGTCAATTGACACTTTGTTGCATCTTTTGCTGACCTGCACAGTGACTGCACTGCTATTTGTTTAAGTGGAATCCGACCTTTCCTATTGTATTATTGTTTCAAAATTCAACGTGTGAAATGACTCATGCGACGTGCTGAACACGGAGTCTAGAAGTTTTCTTTACATTTTCAACAAACTTTTTAGAATTTTGTGTCTTTCATCAGATTCAGCATCTTTTGAACAAGATTAAACACAATGTTTTAGCATCCCAGTATAGGCTATAAATTATGCTGCATTCAATGCTCTCCATCATTTCCTCCTCAAAGAGTACTAGGCAATACGTTTTACAGACCCACCAAGCAAGCAAGTTCATTCATAGTGCCAGGCTGAAAAATTTAGTAATGGTAATGCAACAGCAACCCTTCTCAGATGCAAGATGCTGCATCATGCAATTAACTATTGCTCTCATTCTATTTATGTTGCATTTAGCTGCGGGCTGGGCTCAGTTGTTAGGAAGGATATGGGACGGTCCTGCTAATTCGAATCAGCTCATGCTAGCCCAACAGCAGACGCAAAGCTTACACTATTTCCCTCCTGCCAGGGATCCCAACTCTCCTTCACCATCTGACTCTGGGAAATTGATTGAAGCAGGATTGCCCCTTAGAAAGGTACTTCTTCTAGACAATTGTTTTTCTTCTGAGCAAGATATCATTAATCAGCGTTTTGTTTGCAGCCTGATGAGCAATAATCCTTAACAGAATCACTAGCTTGTTGTTTGCGGTTTTTGACAAAGTAGCTCGCAGTTTTTGGAAGGTAAAAGAAATGATAAACCACCTTTGTTCGTATTGATCAGAGAAGACGGGATTTGACGCAGAGACTATCTGAATCATTTGTAGCAGCAGAATCTGGAGGTGATTCTAGTGCATCTGATTCTGATGCCAACATTCTATTGGAATTCAGAAAATGCATTGAACAAGATTCAGCTGGTGCCCTGCAAAACTGGAACAGC
Organism: Diphasiastrum complanatum; assembly: GCA_029204225.1. NCBI lineage: Eukaryota > Viridiplantae > Streptophyta > Lycopodiopsida > Lycopodiales > Lycopodiaceae > Diphasiastrum > Diphasiastrum complanatum. The sequence goes on from CM055103.1 coordinate 582,947, forward strand.
AGCCTTCGTAGCGTTTGCAGATGGACGGGCGTTATGTGTGATAAATCTTCTCGCCATGTAGTTTCTCTCAATCTTGCAGCCATGAACCTCTCCGGGACTATCACGCCGCTACTTGGAGGGCTTGCATCGCTTTCTTTTCTGGATTTATCTGCCAATTTCAACCTGTGGGGTAGAATTCCTCCGGAGCTGGGGAATTGCTTTTCCTTGAAGTCCATGAATTTGAGCTTCAATTCACTGACAGGGCCTGTCCCCGAGAATCTGACCTCGCTCCTCCATCTGCAAACGCTGGATCTCTCCGCCAATTCGCTAGAGGGGACGATCCCTCCCTCATTCGGCAAGATTCCAGGCATGAAGTTTCTTTACCTTTCTCTCAATAATCTGAGTGGCAGCATTCTTACCGATCTCTCCAATTGCTCCTCGTTACAGTTATTAGATCTTTCTGTAAACTCCCTCAATGGAGCGATACCTCAGGAGTTCGGAGCATTGACCCAACTGAAGCATCTCTATCTTGCCTTAAATGAGCTCTCTGGCACGATTCCTCCGTCTCTTGGGAACTGCTCTTCACTCGTTGAGTTGGATCTTAGTTGGAACAATCTTAATGGTGTCCTGCCTTGGCAGTTTGCTGCCTTTACGCAGCTGCAGCTACTTGGCCTCAGCGGAAATGATCTCACTGGAGTCATTCCATCAATAATGATTAGAAATATATCCTCGATGCATCACTTGTTTCTAGAGTACAACCAGCTCACCGGAACCATACCTTCAGAAATCGGTCACCTCACGCAGTTAAAATTGCTCTCTCTTGGTGCAAATACTCTCACAGGAGTCATTCCCATTTCTTATACAAATTTATCCTCTCTCAATCATTTGTATCTATTCAAAAACCAACTTACTGGGACCATACCTTCAGAAATCGGTCACCTCACGCAGTTAAAAACGCTGGATCTTGGTTCAAATGGTTTGGTGGGTTGCATCCCTGCATCTCTGGTTAATTGTTCTAATCTTGAAGCTTTGGTGCTCAGTAGCAACCAACTAAATTGCAGCATACCAGGTGAGTTGGGTGGAATGAGAAGTGTGCAATACATTAATCTTTACAACAACTCCCTGAGTGGCAAAATACCCGAAGAGCTAGGTCAGCTTAGTCTCTTACAGTATCTCTATCTTCCCAACAATGATCTCACAGGCAGCATTACGCCATCGCTAGCCAATTGTTCCGCCCTTGAAAAAATAAGCCTTAGTGCCAATAGATTAAGTGGCACATTACCCACGGATTTAGGTCGGCTTAATCTCCTGTCTCTTATGAATCTTTTCAATAATTTTCTCATTGGCAGCATTCCATCCACATTAGCCAATTGCTCCTCCCTTGAATATCTATTACTGGGTCAGAATAAATTAAATGGCACATTACCCACAGAGCTAGGTCGGCTTAGTCGCTTACAAGACATGTATCTTTCGAATAATTTTCTCACCGGCAACATTCCAACCACATTAGCCAATTGCTACTCCCTTAGAGTGCTACAACTAAATGAAAATCAATTAAGTGGCACATTACCCAACGAGCTAGGTAATTTGACATTTTTAGTAACATCTTTCTTTGGTGGCAATATGCTTGAAGGTTTGATCCCAACCTCTTTGTGGAAGTTACAACAATTACAACAACTACATCTTGAAGATAACTTTTTCTTGGGTAGCTTACCATCAAACATTGGCAATTGTACCCAACTCGGGGAGCTTGACATTTCCAACAACAATCTTGATGGTAGCATCCCATCTTCGCTTGGTCAACTTCAAGAATTGGCATACCTACACCTACAAAACAACAATCTATTAGGGTACATACCTCCTAGCCTTGGAAATTGCCAAAGATTGAGAGAAATTGTACTTGCTCATAATCAGCTTACAGGCATCTTACCAATGGAGATCCCCATGATCACTAGCCTTGTCACGCTTAATTTATCGAGCAATCTTTTGACAGGTTCCTTGCCCCCACAATTCGGAAGCCTCATTGAGTGTCTTGATCTTTCATCAAATCAAATCTCAAATAGCATTCCTATTTCACTGGGACAATGTAATAGACTTGTGAAAATTAACTTGTCGCACAATAGCCTAACAGGAGAAATTTTGATTATGAGTGCTCTTCAAAGCCTTGAAGTACTAGATCTTTCTTTCAATAACTTGATAGGTTCTATACCTCCTTCTCTTGCCAAACTTTCCATGCTTAAAATTTTAAACTTGTCAAATAATGCTCTTAGTGGTCCAATACCCGAAGGAGGAGCCTTTGCCAACACCACATCTATGTCCTTTCTTGGAAATCCAAATCTTTGTGGGGCGATTGTGAACAAACCATGTCCATTATTATTGCATCATAAAGGACTTGGTGTTGTTGTCTGGATTGGTATAGGATGTGGATTTTTAATAGGAGCATTATTTATGGGCATGTGCTTTATTCTATGGTCTAAAAGGTGGCAAAATGAAACAACACCAATGCATTTGTCAAATGATGGGAGATATAAGGGGTTTCTAAAAATAACAACCGCGGAGCTTCGAAGAGCAACAAACAATTTTAGTGAAAGTAATAAGTTGGGAGTGGGTGGGTTCAGTTTTGTCTATAAGGCTGTCCTTGGTGATGGCACAATAGTTGCTGCAAAGCTATTTAAATCCGAGAGTTGTGTTGTGCAAGAAAGCTTTTTCAAAGAGTGCCAAATCCTCAGTAAAGTACGACACAAAAATATTGTCAAAGTAGTGAGTGCAGTTTCCAACTTGGATATGAAGGCCCTCATCCTTCAATTCATCTCCAATGGAAATTTGAAAGAGCACTTGTATAAAACCAACAATCTAGCAGATCGGCTCACTTGGGAAACACGATTGGGAATAGCAATTAATATCGCAGAAGCCATATGCTACTTACATTATGAATGTCATGAACCCATCTTACATTTGGATCTCAAACCAGCCAACATTCTCCTAGATGAAAACAAAGTGGCATATGTTACTGACTTTGGAATAGCCAGATTGATGAGCACTTCTAGTGGAGCTGAGATAACGACAACTATTAGAGGATCTTGGGGCTACATCGCACCAGGTAATCTTAATTTTTGTTTATATTGTTACAACTTCAATTGCAACCTTTTTTATGATCTTTCATACATTTGGGTTCCATTCATGTGTTGGTATGCATGGAGCTTGATCAAGTAAACCTTTAGTTGAAAGATCTCAAAATAAAGTGAGCTTATAGCTCAACCTTAAGGTTGACACAAAGTACATGCAAGGTACAGTCCTTGGGAGGGACTTTACATCGTGCAAGAAACCTTGCATGAGGGCAAAGGGGAAGGGGTTTGAGGGCCACACATAGTCCTCCCAAGGAGTTTACCCCAAGTAAAAAATATTTGTCACTTGTTTCTCATTAAAAAAAATATTTAAAAAGATGAGTAGGCCATTATGGCCCTTGTGGGATTTCAAGATGTCCCTAGTTGATAAATAGGGATTTTTGCATTGCATATGAAGTTTTTTGAGGAATAGCATCTGATTACATTTTAAAAAATGCAAATCTACAAATTCTCTATGCATCCTACTAGAATGTTTAATCATATTATTAACCACAATTTTGTTATCAACAGAGTTTGCAGATTTGGGAAAAATTTCAGTCCAAACAGATGTTTATAGTTATGGCATTGTGCTTCTAGAATTGCTGACAAGAAGGCAACCCACTGACTCAATCTTTGAAGATGGCATGAACATTAGCATCTGGGTGCAACAAGCTCTCTCTCACACGCAAGATATATTGAAAGTGGTTGATGATGCTCTTTTAGATGATAGAGGAGATTTGGTTTCCAAGGGAATATGTGAGGCACTAGAACTAGGGATCATTTGTAGTAGGATTTCAGCACAGGATCGACCGAACATGAGAGATGTGGTTAAAATACTACTACAAGTCAAAGACATGTGAATAATTCTAAGAGATGTTGCCAAATGTACACAATAACAACTAATAAATTAAAAAATCCTTCAAAGATACACAAAAAGAATTGTCCATGCATGGTTTGGTGTCATAGCATATTCGGATTGGAAAAAAAATGATGTAACAAAGAGCTAAATAATTTTATTGGATTCATAATGGGTCATAAGATGGACAAAGGAACATGAACTATCTCATTCATATGTTCCAATTAACACCACCAGATGTCCCCTTGTAACACCCATCAAGTGCAATGCCAACATAGTCTCTCAGGCTTTGGAGCACTTTAATTCCAGCCACATGCAAGCAAACACCATACACTATAGAAACTTCTTGAGGAATTTTCACAGTGGTTTTTAGAGTTGTTGTAGCAACTTGTGCAAAATCACTTTCAGTCTTTACACACCAAACACACACAAATACAGGAATAAAAGCTTTCTGGAAGACTAATTATGACAAATTACCCTAATCAAGAAATCCAAGAAACTTTGCACAAAGGACATTCTCAGTACAAGTTCTTCACCTCTTGCCTTGTGTGTAATGTGAATTAGAGATAAAAGACTATTGTTTGTCAAACCGCCAATTCATTTTGCTTCCAGTTTGAGCTCCTCCTAGTAGAGATGTGATGTCATGCTTTTAGCTTACTGATATGTCAAGCTAGCTTACAACCTTGTTACATGGTTGAAACCCATTCTGGTCCTATGCTAAGACCCTCTCTAGAAATATTTGTGCCTAAACACAAACAAGAAGATAAATCCAAAAAAATATTTGTTTTTCAAAATCTATTGGTAAGTGTCGTCTTTGAACCTAAGGGACAAGTGAAAAACACAAAAATACACTCGCTTGTTGAGGTTGAGTTAAAAAGGTTTCTACATGTATTAACAAATGATTTATCACATGTACAATAACAAAGAGAGGAGTACTAGAGTCAATTGGCTGGAGACCGAGGACCATTGAGTACACACTTACACATGCACAAATGTTTAGCAAGGTTTGCTAGTGTGTCTATTGATTCGTTTTGAGATGGAAGAAGTCTAGCCAGAAAAGTCGAGGTCCAACAACATTGTCACCCATGGTATTTCCTATCCAATGGTTGGACCTTGTACAACAACACTGCTTGATTGCCATGAAAAATTCAATAGTAAGTAGTTACAAAACAAACATGCATAAACAAATTTGTCACCTTGTCTGTGGTACATAAATCTGTTGCAAAATTTTTGCTTCTGATCTCATTCACTACCTTCCAAATTCTCTCTACTTCTTTATAGTTTTATTTCACATTCAGGCTAAATGTACCACTAAACACTTGAGGATAGAGCAAAATTCTACCATAAAGTGGAAGAGAAACCAAATTTGCATAAACTTAAATATAGGTATGACTTGAAGTAAACATGACATGCAAGAGTCTAAACTGAAGACCCTAACTTCTTTTGGCATCAAATAATTAGCATATCGTGCCATTGCTTTTAGTGTTGTTGTTATGCTAGATGTAATGACAAAAACAAAAGACATGCTTATAAAATCTAAACTTTACAGAAATCCACTTTGTCATTTGTGCATTCTAAATTGTCTTAAGAACTTAGGAATAGGGGAGGATGGTCTACTTGTGTAGGGGCATTGTTTGGGGTTGTCCCCAAAGGAGTCTATAAAGAAGGCTTATTTCTAAGTCTATAATGAAGCCTCAGAGGAGACTATAAAGATCGGGAACAGGCCAAGTGAGTGAACTCCCTATTGACCGTTTTCCACCATGATTGAGGATGGGCAACCTCTAGAAAAAAGGGCTTAGGAATTCATGACTATTATGCAAAACAAGATGGGCATATACTTTGGCTTGTCCCTAGGAAGATTGTACTTGGGTGAATTCCCAAGTTGTGACACTGAAAATTTTATGTAAATAAAAGTCAAGATTAAACCTTGTACCACCTACCTCCCACCTACTTTGCTACATGCACTCTAGGCTATTTGACACCTAGAATGATACGCCCTCCTACATTCTCACTTCATATGCCAAATCATCAGAATAACCCTCCCAAGCTAATACACCTCACCCATTCACCCTCTCTAACTAATACACCTAATCCATGTACTCCACTTCACCTTAAGTCCAATTGGAGTCTTCCCCACACCTCATGCACTTGAACTTGACATCTCACTCACTTTGGAATGACTCTCCACTCTCGATATAAGTGGAAATGCACCCTACTACCAAGAGGATTCTATGATTTTGCATCCAAGCTCTTTCCTATTGTTTGTTCTTGTGTAAAGGTGCTTTGGAGAAGAAGAATGAAGCATTGGCTCAAGGAGGCTATGCTAAATTTTGGATTGGAGGATTTTGAAGCTCAAACCCTCTTGGATCTCTCACTCTCTTTCACATTCTCTCTCTCTCTCTCTCTCTCTCTCTCTCTCTCTCTCTCTCTCTCTCTCTCTCTCTCTCTCTCTCTCTCAAAATTGCCAAATAAAATGTCAGAACTAGTTGACAATTTTCTCAAAGATAACAATAACATGAGAGATGGAGCAAGAGGAGAAGCAAGGACATTCAATTGTCAAAATGGCAGAGGCTCCACCTTTCTTTGATTGAACATAAAAATGAAGTACATGGTTCCACTATCTATAGTGGAGAATGGGCACTTGGCCTCGTTGGCTATTGGCCAGTTCCTACCTCCCATATTATTTATGATGAGACCTTTGCACCCGTGGCAAAGATGGTAAGCATTTAAGTCATCATCTCTCTTGCTACTCTTTATGGATGGGATCTATGGCAATTGGACATTACAAATGCATTTTTGAGTGGTGATCTTGACCCTAAACCCTAAACCTCAAACCCAAGAGCTACATTTCTTCTACAAAGCCAAATCATGTGTGTCTACTACAAAAGAGTTTGTATGGCCTTAAGCAAGCACCAAGGAGTTGGTATGATAAGTTTAACACTTTTTTACTCTCTCAAGTCTATGTTATGAGTGAGTATGATCATTCACTTTATTATAGGTTTGCTGGAAATGATGCTAGCATCTTGCTAATCTATGTGGATGATATCATCTTGAGTGATGGATACAATCAAGATGTGGAGGATATCAAGATTGCTCTTAAGAAGGAATTTGAGGTGCATGATCTTGGTCACTTGCATTACTTTTTGGGTGTGAGAAATTCAACTAGTTTAGTCATATTTGCTACATTTGTTTATATGGCATTTGAGGCCAATTTCATATTAGAGTTAGAGTTAGAGTTTGACTTTTCAAAGTTATATTAGTCCAAAAGCATTTGAATAAACACTTTTGGAAAGTGTGGGAAATCATATTACAAGAGTTTTAGTAGATTCAAATTTGAGTAGTAGAGACATGTCACAATAAATATTCGGGTTTACTATTTTGGAGGAAAACCAAAGTTTGAATTTAGGTTTGGACCTGTTATAAAAGGTTGGAACTCGTGGCTCTCTCTCTCTCTCTCTCTCTCTCTCTCTCTCTCTCTCTCTCTCTCTCTCTCTCTCTCTCTCTCTCTCTCTCTCTCTCTCTCTCTTATCTCATTCATGCTTATACATGGTTCTCTTGGGTTCTACTATCCGCTGGCGTAATATACTTGTGATTCTATGTGTAGAATGATCATTGATTGCTGTCTTCATATCCACACGTGTGAAATACAGTAGCTTACTATAATTGTACATACAACAACACTATTTTACGTTGTGGTTCATGTATGATCAATATCTATTAGAGTTTGCATCTCATTCTTAGTGTAGATGCTGATATGGTGGATTGTTGTAACCCATCATTTAGTAGGTTTGGATCTTAAACTTGTGAGTTTATTTTTGTCAAGTGATTTTCTTGTTTAAACAGAATAAATTAACAAGAAACAAATAGAATCAAATAATGTTTTGTCTTTTTTATATTTCCTTGATGTGATATACACTAGTTATGATATGGTCAACCTTTTGAGACATTAAATGACAAAAATTGCAACACCAAATCTAAGCTAAAAAAACATCTTACTTGAGGTATTATGAATAGAAATAGTTGAGTCTAGGTATATAAATAAAATAAAACACAATTTTTCTATAGACTTGTCATGGTCTGTGGATTTGAATACTCGCATGATTTCAATTGTAATCAATCACTTTTTTCCCTATGAGATCAATCTATTTTATGTTGAATGAGTTATGTTTAGCTTAGTCAAACATACACATTTCTATTAATGTTGTTGGTGATGATGACAGTGCATCATGCAGGTTGAGAACCTAGGGAAGCATGCAAGAAAAAGTGAGGGATATGAACTTTTTGTTAGTTATGACTTGCACATAAGGGTGCATCTAAAGCTCAAGCATGTATGCAAGAAAAAGAGAGGGATGTAAATACTTTGCTATTTATGACTTGCATATGATGGTGCATCTAAAGGACTGAGTTCTTTCAATAAACTCCTTAGCATAAAAGCTTTTTGTGCACACATACCCTTGTGATTTAAGGCATTGACTTTTATGCGGATTTTTTCAAAAACTCCATTGACCAACTTGAACACACAATATAGCCTTTTGCAAGGCAATTCCAAAAGTCCAAGTATATTTTGCCCCATCTCTTTTTATAATGCTTTTAAGTTCAAAGATCATACAAAATGCTAAAACACTACCTTTGGCAATAAATGATGTTATGTGCGTCACTATGTGCAATAATGATAAGCTTCATCAAAGCATGCATGTCCAAGCATACAATAATGCATTATCTTTGGCATGTTATGAAAGACTTTTTTAGACTACAATCACTTATGTGAGAACTTGTGATGCCATGCACAATCTCTATCTATTCAAAGCTACTCAAAGATGCTCTTGGGTATGATAGATGTGTGCATAGGAGACGTTTGGACCATTTCTATTGCAATCACCCACCAAATTCTCACCACCATGGCCAATACATAAGCTTTTTGGTTTGAGCATATCTTTAAATATTTTTTATTTCTCACTCAATGTGAACCAAGTTTGTATACTCTTGATGTGCATTGGGTGCTTGTTTGGCCTTCATAATCCTATTTTTTGTCAATATCATTGATCTACAAGAGACTAGGAATGCTTGGTAGAACTTGCAAAGTTCATGTTTTTATGTCACACAAGAAATTGTCCTTTTGTCCTTTAGAACCAAGATTTTGGTCTAGATGTGATTTTATTTGTATGGTGTTTTTGTTATTTTGTTGGTGTGTTGAAATTTCTATCATTTGAGACAAAACTACCTAACCTAAGACAAATCTCTACTTCTTGTATCATGCATTACAAAATGAGATTTTGTAAAGATCCAAAAAGAGCAACAATAGGAGCCATTGAAGTGATCACCCCATGTGATTGTCCTACTTGTTTTTTACATTGGATTTCAATTACTACCCACAAGATGTGCCCTTATCCAAGAAGCTGGAAACCTTGGATAATGTATTACATATGTCTAACATACTAACAATGTTAGTCTATCAAAATGTCTAACATGTCCCCTTAAATGAGGGAAACTTTCATTTAATATGTGCATAAATAGAAGAGATAAGGCTAATGCTAGAAATATGCTAGAAGCAAATAGTCTTTATGTCTTTCATATAACAACATGAATCTCGGCCTTATTTCTAGCATATTTCTAACATATGACGCATATTTCTAACAAGCATATGGATCTTTATGTCTTTCATATAACAACATGAATCTCGGCAATTATGATGCACTTGCTACTCTTTTGAGAATAAGAAATATCATTTCTCAACATTGAATTTCGTATATTCATTCGTCACAAGTTTTCAAAAAGATTGAACCAAATCATTGGGTCCTCATTACCACAGCTGGAAAAGACACTCAAGAATGAGGTTTAACGAATACAAACATTTGCATGCAGAATTCTCACACAAGCACTACCAAATTGATATAGATACTCGGGACATGTTGACAAGTTCTGCCTTTTTTTCTTGGATGCCTTGGCTGATGCTTGTAAGATTCCATGTTCATTTACCACAATCAACTATCTCATTTGTACTCCCAGATGGACTACAAACACAAACACATGCTTGTTGGAAATTTGGCAGCTGTTGAAGGCCACCACGCTTCATGGAAATGCAGTTTGTTGAATTTATACTTTGTCCAAGCAAAAGCATTGCAGAATAGTATCTTTTGGTCTAAATACCAATATGTTTGGCGAGGCTACATTCATAATTTTGGATACCCCAGAATTACCATCTTTATACTTTGCAACCATATGACTTTTTCACAAAGTTATCTTTGTATTTTTCAGCCACATGCTATTTGACAAAGAGAAACAAAAGTCACTGGCCCCAAAAACAGGGCATATAGAATCCCCATGGCGAATTTTGTTATCCATTGAATTTTTATCGAGAGAAACTAAGTACCATTTATTTGTCAACCTTGGATAAGTCTAATTTGGATACTTCGCTAGATTATCAACTATGTACCATTTATAGCTAACAGGTTTAAGTCAATAACCACAATTCAGAAAGGGTCAAAGCCAATAACCACTTAGCTTTGGTAGCATAAGCTCCTAGATGTCTCTTTTCCATGCACAAATCAAGACTGGAGCCTGAGTCACCATTGCTGTAGGTAACGATCTCATCCAATTCAACTACAATAGGGAGATTTCTTATGGGAAGTTAAGATGCATTGTATGCGTGAGGGTTTGTACTACCTCGTTGGCAAATTGAGGACTAGAGACTAAAGGTCACCAAGTGCGACAGTTAATGCTTATTTGGACTTCAAGCAAATTGAGAGTGATTGGTTTTGGATGTGGAGCAATAGAGTGATAATTGGCTAGTGCAATTTCTCAAGGTGGAGGGTTCTTTGGCTAGTAGCTAACAATCAAAAGTAATTGATGTGTTCAAAACAGGGTTACTGTCCCTCAAGGAGCCAAGTTGGGGATAAGAGCTCATTCTGTGCCCACAAAGGAGCAGGCTCAAATTCCAGCTGTTGCATGAGTGAATGCCTGGGAGCCTACACAGTGCACACTCCAAATTTTGCTACGCATTGTTGTGGATATACAGTCTACATATTATATAAATTGATAAAATGTGGAATTCGTTACACAGGAAATGTGGTGTGTTTTCCAAGGAGACAAGCTTGGAATGGGAAGTGTTAAGCTTTGATGGCACCGCACCTATCTGGGTCACTTGCCTAGGGGCTTTGATTGATTGAGGCATTTGTTTCCGATCAACATAGTGTAAGTTTGTTCTACCATCGTCGAAACCAACTTTCTTGGTTTTTGTTGCTAATTACTCTCTGTGTGAGCCTGGTTTGTAGAGACCAATCGTGTCATGATAAATTTGGAGAAGTTATCTCTTATCTCTCATATATGTCAGATTTTGATGCCATTAAATGGTTCAATGTAACACTTCATATTGATTCATCTTCCTGAACTATGTACGTCAGAACAAAAGAGCCCCTTTCTAGGATTCTTTAACTAGGCTCAGAACAGCATTTTTGCAGCAAACATGCTGGTGGGCGAAAACAGACAAGCAACAGATTCATTAGACTTAAAAACCAGTTGGACTGCTCCACACATCAACCAGTTTCCAGCACCCCTCCTCCATGGCAGCCTTTGTTGAGTTGATACTTCTACATATCCTTAACTATGCAGTGCATTCAGGAACATAAAGCTAGTCCTCACAGTCTGCTGCACAATTCTGCTGCGATCGGTAACATAAGATCTTGTAGAATTCATCTAAACAAGTTACAATAAAGCCCACTATAGGTTTAACTTCATGAATATGGCATACATTATGCAAAGTATAAGAACTTTTCCCCTTTTTTTAAGCACTTTAGCTTCCACAGTACAGTATAGATACCCCAAATGCAACGAAAAATCTGGCGTATGAGAAATTCTCAAGAGCTGCCTGAAAAACTTGAAGATCTGCAAAGACTACCTTTTCCTACCACCACGCTCTCTAAGCCCAAGTAAGAGTGTTTCACCAGGACTTATATTATAGTAGGCAAGTGATAGATTGTCCTTGAGAAAGCCAGCGCGTCCACTGAGCTTTTGCTTGTTGGCTGGAAGTGCAATTTCATTTGCAATCTTCTCTTTAACAAGTGATATCGATTCAGAAAGAGTGTGTATCATAATTTCCAAGGTTTGTCCCTTGAGGGTTCCCTCACCTTCCACAGTGGGTACCGAAACAGTAATACGAACAGGTCCCTGCACAAACAGCAAAAGAATTAAAAACATGTCATGAGTAGGCTCGTAAAAACTAGATAATTTTTAGACCCGAAAAGATAAAAATTTCTTTGTTCGTGAGGTCGAGATACGAAGCAAACAGTAATTGCTATTAGCATGGGATAACAACATATAGATGAAATTGTTTGTTACAAACAATATGCAATTCTACCAAGACTTGTATGACTAACATGGAAAATATCTGAAAAATAATTATCATTCAATTTACCAGATAAATAATAGAAATATTTCAGGTTAGCACAACAAATTCAAATCATGGACAGAGCGCTGGAAAGTTGCATTGAAAAGGAGCTCCCAGAACATTCTGAAACTCCAAAACAAGGTGAAAAACAGTCTCTTTTTTTCAATTTCATGCATGATATTTCAAATAGATATGTGTATTGCGTAAACAAGAAGTTATATATAGACTACACATACAAAATACTAGAGTTTATGGAATCTGTATATTCTATGATGTCTAATATAGTTTCTATTAACATTGAATATACATTATTACAGTAAGTGTATGTAAACACATACTCAATGGTGTATTTTCTACCATGTAGATACATGACATATGCTATCTAGTATGTAGTATTAAGTTTGAACCATACTTGTGTCGCATTCCGGAAAATTGCCGTATGAGAAAGGCAATGACAGCATCACGAAGAACTCAGAGCATAACAAGGTTCTTGATAGAACAAAAGATACCAAAAAGTAGACAGGTATCTAACAAAGACCTAGTAGCATAGAACAATGGATGTAGAATACAGAAAGACCTATGCCATCAATGGAAATAACTTGATCAAGGACAATAGGACGAACACAGCATATGAAGGAAAACAATAACAACTATGTGGAAATCAGTGATAATAAAATCCAATAGATTGTAATATCTAGTGAACTACATAGTGGACTTGCTTTTTTGACAGAATCCGAGCCAGAATTCAGGGGTAGTTCCATCGCTGCAAAATCAGATAGTTACTTCTGATTTTTGAGTGTAAAACACTGTCCTAGTACAGATCCAGCGCTGATAATATCTTCTGAAATTCTGAGATTTGGAATCCTTTAGAGGACTTTTAGTCTGATTTTTCGGAGCCACAGATCTGAAAGACAGATAGCGAGGGTAGTGAGTCAACAAAATCAGGATTGTAGATAATTTTTACGCCTTAAATCTGGACTTGGTGGGCCCATAGAACTGTTGGCCAGTCAGCGAGGTCTACAATTAAACAAATTCGGTTTTTTTGCCTACAGTTTAAGCTTGGAATTTGGTTTTTCAGAGCAGGCAGTTCAGCAAGCAGGGGCCTTCTCAAATTCGGATCTTGTACATCTGTTTTTTGACTCCAATCTGGGAAAATTTGATCTACCCGAGTTGTTGGCCTGACATCGAGGGTAAGGAGCAAGGGAAATCAGAGATTTGCTTGCATTTTGGCATCCTGGTTCCTGATTTTTTCCGGACAGCAGGTCTGCAAGCAGTTGAGGAAGAGCTGAGAGGGCTTTTCTTGATTCTCTCTGTGGAAGTATAGTTCTCAGAAAGAGCTAAGTTTTTCTTTCCTTTTTTTGTACAGTAGCAAATTAGTCTTTCTGACTTTTTCTTCAGAAGTTAAGGTACATCTCTTTCAGTTCTGAAAATGACCACTCCTCAGGGACCTGATCAACCCCCGGAGAGAGGCATCGACGAACTTGAAACAGAAGCCTTGGCTTTCAGTAAAGGGAAAGAACCAATGGAAATGGAAGAACAGAAACAGTTTGCCGAAGAGCTCAACGAACTGGCTACCAAGGAGCAGTTTCTCCAATTGGTAACAGAAGTGGATGAACTGAAGTTGGCATTAGCCAATTTCAAGTCCAGTGTGGATGACTCGTTCGCTGAACTCAAAGGCTTGATTTTGAGTTCCGCGAAAGGAAGCCTTTCCTCCACTTCTCAGTTGTCCCCTTCTCCACTTCCATCAGTTTCGGGTGAGACTCTGCGGTCTCACCCCAGTGTCTTTCAAGATTTAAAGCCTCCTACTTTTATTGGGGAAGAGAAGGATAGAAACACAGATATTCTACAAACCTTCCTCAGCAAATGGAAGAACATTCATGCTCTTAAACAGACCCCTGACCATTTGCAAGCAATTGAGGCCAGTCTTTCCTTAGGGCCCATGGCCTATAAGTGGTGGTTAAATCTCCAGGAGACTGGGCAGACTCCTCGGTCATGGAAAGCCTTTGAAGAAGCTTTCCTAAGAGAATTCCTACCGGAAAATGAACTTGATAGAGCCTGGGAAGCTTGGGAAAGAACAATAATGGACAAGTCCCTAATCCAATATATCTCGCAGTACCGAGAAGCAATTTTAAATATTAAAAATATGGATGATTATCAGAAAATCAGAGGGTTTGTCCGAGGGCCTCAAAGATGAATATAAAGTAGAGGTCCAGAGAAACTCGCCTACTACCCTTGAGCAAGCTCTCAGATATGCTCAAATCTATGAAGAGGGCGAGACAGCAGGCCGTTTCTGAGGAGCCTCCTCAAAAAGACTTTCAATTTAAAAAGAAATTTTTAAAAAGGAAAAAAGAAGATCAATTTAAAAGTGAAGCTCCTCAGAAGCGCCCTTCACTCATACAGCCCTGAAAACCAGAAGATTTTGTATGGGCAAGGGACACACAGTCAGACAGTGTCCCAAGGGGCCTTTCAAAAAAGATAAAAAAGATAAGAAACAAGTTCATCTTGTTCAAACTAAAAGTTTCCCCAGTGACTTGGCAGCTTCCGAGATCAAAGTGTATCATGAAGATCATGCACACTGTTGCTAGCTGACCTCTGCAATGCTAGCGAGACCCTTCAGTTTTGGGCCGCATGACCTAGTATGTATGCATGGGAAAGTTGGTAACCAATCAGTAAGAGTTATGGTTGATGATGGGGCAACCCATAATTTCATCAACTACACCCTGGTTAAAAAACTTAAACTTCCAGAAGTACCTAGTCAGCATAGGTACATAGTTTCACTAGCTAAGGGTGAAGATAAGAAAATCTGGAAAACTATGGTAAGTAATTTAAATCTTGGTATTTAGGGGTACCAAGATGAAATAAACTTTCAGATAATGCACCTGGATCGCACAGACATTGTTCTCGGGAGAGATTGGCTCTACAGTTTAGGACCTTCCCACCACAGAAATTATCAGGAGAACACCCTCAGTTTCAGCATAAAGGCCAAGAGATCCAGTTGCATGGGGAGCATGATGTTCCCAACAGTCCTATGGTCTGCAGTTCAGAGCTCTGTCAGCTAATCGGAGACGACGACCATCAGGTATTCTTATGTGACTTTCAGTTTATTCCTGAAGTTTCTATTTCTAGTTCTATACAGCAGAAAATCAGTAAATTAGAAACTTTATTGTCTAAATTTAAAGATGTTTTTCCTGAAGATTTGCCACATGGTTTGCCACCTAGCAGAGAGGTAGATCATGTAATAAACCTAGTACCAGGTACAGCACCTGTTTCTAAACCTCCGTATCGGGTCAGCCGAACAGAGGATGAGGAAATAACTAGGCAGTTAACAGATTATCTTGGAAAAGGCCAAATTCAGACCAGTAGTTCACCATGGGCCCTCACCAGTCCTTTTTGGTTGAAAAGAAAGAGGGGTCTATGCGTCTTTGCGTAGATTACAGAGCCCTCAATAAAGTCACAATAAAGAATAAATATCCTATGCCTCGGGCAGACGAGTTGTTTGATCAACTCGACGGGGCTAAATTTTTCAGTAAAATAGACCTCAGATCGGGATACCATCAGGTCCGTATAAAATCGGAAGATGTCCTGAAAACAACCTTTAGGACATGGTCATTATGAGTTTAAGGTGATGCCATTTGGGCTCACAAATGCTCCAGCTACCTTTATGACCTTGACGAACAGTGTCTTCAGACCATACTTGGGTAAGTTTGTAGTCGTATTTTTAGATGACATCCTCGTCTACAGCAAAACGAGGAAGGAGCATCTAAAACACCTCAGAAAGGTGTTTCGACTGCTCAGAAAGCATAAGCTTTATGCTAAACAATCCAAGTGTGTTGAAGAAGTAGCATATTTGGGTCACATTATCTCGTCAGATGGGATTAAAATGGACCCGAATAAGGTTAAAGCCATACTCAGTTGGCTGAGACCTCAGAATATTTTGGAACTTCAGATCTTTCTTGGTTTGGCGGGATATTACAGACGATTTGTCAAGGAATATGCTCAGATAGCAATTCCCATGACAAATCTTCTTAACGGGAAGGGAAAGGAGTTCATTTGGGAGTCCGCACAGCAGGAGAGCTTTGATGCTCTCAAAACAGCCTTAGCTACAGCACCAGTTTCAAAAGTCGTCGACCCCAATCAGCAATTTGTGGTCGAAACAGATGCTAGCGACTTTGCAGTAGGTGCTGTGCTAACTCAGGGTGGACGACCAGTTTCGTTAGAGAGTAAAAAACTCGAGCCAGCTCAGACTAGATATAGTGCCTATGAAAAGGAACTCTTTTCTATAGTCCATGCCCTTAAGACTTGGAGGCATTATTTGTATGGTGCCAACTTTGAGGTCCTAACAGACCATGAAAGTCTCAGATACCTTTGCAATCAACCTGAGCTCAGAGGTCGGAAAGCTCGTTGGGCAGAGTTGATGCAAGAGTTTGATATGTCTATCAGATATAGATGGGGGAAATTCAATACAGTAGCAGATGCCCTTAGCAGAATGCGGATGATAAACGAGCTGAGTTTTACTCAGATTCGTAATGAGTTACTCGAGTCCTTGAGAGGGAGTGCCAGCATGATGCATTCTTCTCTACTATCTGGAACTCAGTCCAGAGCAGACAGTTACAGACTCCAGAACCAGTTCCGGGGCTGGTGCCAATTCATCCAAGAATACGGCAGCTTCCGTTGATGATGATGATGAGTCTGAGTATACGTCGTCAGATGACGTTGAGGATTCTGAGCGTATATTACCCAAGCAAAC
>CM055103.1:610015-660126 GCA_029204225.1 Diphasiastrum complanatum
ACGGTGCATTCCATTAATGTGAATTAAGAGGCTGGGGACTTAAAAACTTTGACGCATATTGTCGCTGTCCCTTCCAGAAAAGTTTATATTTTTCTACTAAGACCTATGCAAATCACTGCTTCATAGAGTGTCTTATTTTGTTTTAGAAAGCTTACCTGTAACTAAGCAAACTCAAGAACAGCATAATGATTGCTAGGCAAACATGAAATCCACAGTGAATTTTTAAAAGCTGCGTTTTAACTGAAGATGTACAAATTTCCTTTAGCCTCAAAGCATTCTCTGTGTATGACTACCTATTAAATTAAATATTCAGAGGGCATTCGAAATTTTCTACTTAGTGGTTTTTCCCTACATGTCGTGCATAAGCTTGTAGCAAAGCTCCTATTTAGTGTTGGAGCTTGGTTTATTGCAATGCAGGAAGCACTTGAATTACGTACTTATCTACATGATCGATCTTTAATGGAATATGCTGATAACTTGGAGACCTTGGGAAAGCCTTTATCTAAGCTCCTCGAGATAAGCCCTTCCTTGCTAACTAGTCCAATATGGCATGAAAAGAGGTCACGTGGCACGCTTTGTAGATCGAGCATCTGCTTGCGGGAATCGCTGCACCCCCCATGCTGTCAAGCCATCAGAGGAAGAGAACTCTTGCATCAAGATACTCAATTGATGCAGGTAGGGAATTAGTTCTGGCCATGTTCCTAGAACGCCAAAGCGCTACGAGAATCCTAGTCCACCTGACAGTTTGGCAGGCATGACACCTCATCGGGCTGTGTCACCAGATCAGTCATCCTCTGAATCCTCCCGCAGCTCTGCTTTCAGCCACAGCACCGGTGAGGCTTTTAAAACCTATAGCACAACTGGGACTGGTGAAAACGAAGGAAAGGGCTAATAAACTCTCTACACAGAAGGGAATTGTTGCGGCAGCTCCAGCAATGCCTAGGCTTTGTGGAATTCTGAAACCTTTTGAAATTGTTGATAATGTGACTCCACTGTCGGTGCTCGAGAAAATTCCCATTCAAAAGCTTACACCAGAGTACAGAAAAGGTGTGGACCCTTGGGCGTTGGGCGGCATGAAGGTTCCACCCCCCAGCAGGGCAGGAGAATTATGGGCAAAAAGGCCAACACTCATTCTCTGTGTTAGAAGACCAGGGTTAGTATCTTGCATAGATTTTTCTATGCATATGTTTGTATTATGGAGCATTATACGTTGTTTTTAGCAAATATTGCTGGTGTTTTTGGAGGTCTAATTTGGGTAGCATCACTTTGTAAAAGTTACCTCTCTTAACAAACCTTGAAAAGTATTCCAGTGTGTCTGTTTGGCTGTGTTTCTTGAAAGTCGCACTGCAGTGCACTTACTTTGTCAACATGTGCTCAGCTATCTATGATCGCTGACACCGCACGATGAAGTCCATAGACTGGTTGCCTATAATTCGTAAATCTATAAATTTCATCAATGTGTTTATGGCCTTTGTTATACATATGCATTCGGTTCTCTATTATAGTTTTCTGAAATTCTAAATTGACTTATTGGCACAAATACCTGGACTCTTCCCTTCAGGTTGTTGGAGGAAATAAATTGTTGGTGTTGAGTTCCCAAATAACCATGTACTGCTCAAGCAATTGTCAAATATGTCTTCAGATGCCTATTGTCAAAAGTGACACAGCAGAATGAAGATGCTGAGAAATTGAAGCTTCACTATGAAGATGTCAGACACGTATGCCAAAAATCAAGAGCTATAAGTTGATGTTAAATTATGCTGAAAACTAATGCCACTTGACTCATTGTCAATATTGTAGAATTGCCCATTTGTCCCCAACAATGTATTATCCGGGTCGTTGGGTCTAAGGGGATTATTCATATGCCATATCTAATTGTAAAATCAAAATTGCTATTCTTGAGTCATGGCTTGCATATTTGATGCTGTATGAAGTTGTTTGGATGAATTTTTGTCGTTACCCTAGCATTATGTATCTACAATCAAACATTTAATCTTCAGTTGAAAACACATGCACCTATTTTGTGGTTTCAGGTGTGTCATGTGTAGGGCAGAGGCACATCAGTTGTATGCTCGAAAGGCCATGTTTGATGCGATGGATATTCAGTTGGTTGCTGTTTTCAATGAGTACATTGACTCAGAGGTCTCTCTCTCTCTCTCTCTCTCTCTCTCTCTCTCTCTCTCTCTCTCTCTCTCTCTCTCTCTCTCTCTCTCTCTCTCTGGGTTTAGGACTCAATTTTAGAGGGCAGCTTGGCCCTACACTCATGAAATAAGAAGAATATTTTGAGCTATCAAGCTTTCCTAGGATGTCTTTATGGCATATGGCATATGCAAGGCTCAAATGAGTTGCCTCTAAATGTTAAGGACCTTTTATTTCTTGAAACACATGCTTAAGGCATACATTTTTGCAGCTTGTAATTAGCATTGTTACTTAAGTCCTTATTGTGTGAGCAATGTACTCGATACCTCGTTTCCTCTTTGTAAGATTGGCGGTTTGGTTTCCCACATGTTTTGGCAGAAGCTGTCACTGAGCTTCACAGTGGTTGTAGTTGCACCAAAGCTTTGTAAATGATCTATTAACCAGTTATTAGCAACAAGCAGCTAGAATGTGGTGATTGCTACCACTAGGGAGAAACACTAGTTTTGACTAGCTAGCGCTTGACCAAGCACGAATACAATTCTTGATACACTTAAAGTCACTCGCCTTTGGTATCCAATTTTAAAGAATGATATGACCCTTAACTTCCCAACCATAGATTAAAATGATGCTATTTGACCAAATCCAGTTCTAATACCAGAGGATTGACTCTCTTTATCAGCTACAGCTCTGGTGTTCATGCCACAGACGTGCATTTCCAACAGCAGATGCCTGCTGTCTGTAATTTTTTCCTTGCAAATTGTACAATGTACATCTGAATTCCTTCACCCACTTTATTATCACAATGTGTTAATCCTCCTTTTTCCTATTTTTTACGTGACTTTGATACTCGATAGGTATTAAGTCTTTGTTCTCTTTCTATCTGGTATCAGCCACCACCCAACATTCAACTTGTTATTGGTTTCAGAACATCTTATATAACGATGCAGATAGCACCAATTTGAAAGGCTCCAGATTTGCCATATATGTGTTTCATAGTTAAGGTGGGGATCCAAGTGTGCTATGGTGCGGTAAATGTTTCAGATATGTTTTGTGAAGTATAATCCATCATGGATTTGAAAAGATATTTTGCAGTCAGGAGTGTTGGAGATGGAAATCGAGCAGTTAACTGGATGAAGACTTGTAGTTTAAATTACGCTTGATTTGTGTTAAAAGATTCTTGCTTGAGGTTTGACGTCTTGCCCACGAGTGCTGTCACAGGAGTGAAATCTCTCATACTTCTCTACCTGTAATAACTAATTCATCTTTCTATCCCTTTCAATTTAAGAGTTTGAATGAAAACCTGTGTTACTTTTAGCTTCATTCCTTGTAAATCAAAAATCTTAAAAGTTAAGACATTACCCAAATTAATGATGAAACCTGAACCTCTCATCATTTTAGTGTAAGAACTGCCAGGCCACAAGAATAGTGGCTAGATATTTGCTGACTGCTCCTTGAAGCATTGTTAAGTCGTTGTGGATGCTTTGTGGATAAGACGACTGTTACAACCTCTTTCCACCGCAAACCGCCAGGTGCCAATTACCCACAAGGAACCGAATGTCACACGATCCACCCCGCCATAGGATCTTCAATCCAGATCCACCCTCCGTGCCCTAGCCTGTGACCTGTGACAAGCGGGATCCGACCTCCAACCCTGACAATGTCCCATACCATTGCCAAGGTGGTCAGCCATCTCCCACCTCAGGCTATCACTCATCCTGGCTGTGCACAAGCGCTCCTAGGTAGATAGAATGAATGGTAAAGTGGGATCTCCTCCCTTGTATACCTCCAAAGTGGGATCTCCTCCCTTGTATACCTCCAAGGTAGGCGTCACCATGCAAAGCACACATCCTAGATCTCGACACGTGGCAACTATTCGGGTCCACGAGTAACTGGTAAAGTCAATAGGCCCAGTCGACGTTCAGTCCCTAACATTCCCTCCCCTTTAAAAGACTCCTCTTCTAAGGAAGGAAATCTCAAAATCTCAGTGTAAGGTCTCGTTCTTTTTCCCAACAAGTCTCCTCGTCTTCGGAACTTCCTTTCCAATGAACCAAGTACTCAGTTACCTGCCGGTTTTTGAGCCGACGTTGACATACATCAACAATGGCCTGAGGTTCAGAGGGTACAAAGGATGTTAGGTCTTGAAGCTGGACTAGCTTATCCTGCAGAATCAATTCATCCTTTTCACCATGTCGTGCGTTAAAACGACTAATGTGGAAAACTGGGTGAACTCTGATTCCTTGAGGAAGGTCTAGTTGATAGGCATTCCGATTTAGATTCTTTACAATTCGGAAAGGCCCTGCATAACAAGGCAATAACTTAGGACATTTTACAGTGTTTAGGACCTTAGAGTTTTTTGGGACTTTAAGATACACCCAATCCCTTTCCGCATAAACCTTAGGTTGTTGCTTTTGATTGGCGTAAAATTGGGCTTTATCCTAAGCCATTTTTACATTATCGCGAGCAACAATCAACGTTTCTTGCATACCATGCAGGAAATTAACCGCCGCTTTGACCATATGGCTTTTGAGGCCCACGGAGATTGGAGCTCTAGGCTGAAAACCGTACATAAGAGTGAATGGACTAAAACCCGTCGTTGAATGTTTTGCACTGTTGTACGCAAACTCAATCATTGGAAGGTGCCTTTCCCAATCCGACTGTCTCTTGGAAGCATATGCACGAAGCATATCTTCCATAGACTGGTTCGTCCTTTCAGTCTGACCATCCGATTCAGGATGATCTGTAGACCCTAGACTTAAGGTTGTCTCCAATTTCTCAAAGACCGCTTGTCAGAATTTGCCAGTGAACTTGAATCTCGATCACTAACAAGGTCATTTGGCAAACCAAACAACCTGAACAACTTTTTCACGAAAAGCTGAGCAAGTTTTGAAGCTTGACAGCCTGCTTGGTTGGAATGAATTGCGCCATTTTGGTTAGTTTGTCAACTATAACCCAAATAGCATCATTTTGCTTCCCTGTCAACCCCAAAATCCATGGAAATACTTTCCCATTTTCTTTCGGGAATTTCCAATGGAAGTAACAAACCAGCTACCTTAAGTCTTTCAGCTTTATTTACTTGCCAAATTGTTGGAAAAAGCAAAACTGTGTGTTTATTTCTCAAGCTAACTATGCATGTGAAGTCTTGAACATGTTCAACATGCAGGATTGCAAACCTGTATCCATGCCCATTGATACTGGCAGTAAGCCATCTAGAGATGACGTCACTCCTTTTGTGGACGAGACTCTTTATAGGCAGCTTGTGGGTAGGCTGAGTTATCTCACCACTACGAGACCAGACATTTCCTATGCGGTTGGTGTAGCAAGCCAGTCCATGAGTTCTCCAACTTAAGCCCATTGGAAAGCAGCTAAGAGGGTTTTGAGGTATGTCAAAGGGACAACCTGTTATGGGATTGAGTACATTGATGACGGGAAGCTTCAGCTTGGAGGCTTTACCAATTCGGATTGGGTAGGTGATAGGGATGATCGGAAGTCGACCACAGGTTACACTTTCAACCTTGGTTCTGGAGCCATTTCTTGGTGCAGCAAGAAACAGCCCACCGTTACCTTATCATCGACAAAGGCTGGGTACAGGGCAGCGGCGAAAGCTACCTGCGAGATGATATGGCTTAGGAGACTTCTTGGGGAGGTGCAGATCCCATAGGATGGTCCTACTGTTCTTTATTGTGATAGCCAGAGTTGCATCCAGCTTGCCAAAAATCCTGTATACCGTGCTCGTACGAAGCATATTGAGGTGGACCAGCACTTCTTACAAGAGAAAATACAAAGTGGAGAAATTCAGCTCGAGTACTGTGATACCAATGATCAAGCAGCAGATATCTTTACTAAGGCACTTAGTAGAGAAAAATTTGAAAAGTTTCGTAGCATACTAGGTGTTGGTATGAACAAAATAGCCATTGAGGGGGGGTGTTGAAATAAATGCCTATTTTGCCCCTTAAGGCTTGTATACTTGAAACTTGTAAGTTGTGCATAAGACATGGGGGTAAAACATTTATGTACATAGGACAACCCACTTGTGCTGATTAGGCAAGTAATTACAAGTAGGTTGAGGACCCATGTGGGTTCTAGAGCTAGAATTAGCAAGACACCACCTCTATACATTACATGCTAAAAGTGGCCCTTAGTTTGGAGGGGTTTCCACGCCCTACTACTCTTTGAATAGTCATTCAAGTTGTGTGAGCTTTAAAGTCCTCTCTCTCTTGCTTTTGTCTTCTACTCCATAGCTGGTTTTTTCAAGCTTTCATAGTGTGCTTACTATGTGGTTATGATACTCCATAGCTAGGCCTAGGATTTTGTCACAAGGAACCAAACTTATTGACCATTGGCCAGTTATCTCGTGACAACAATTCACTGAGTCTAACTTAAATGGTATAATCACCAATTGATCAACTTCTGTGAATTTTCAGGACTGTCTTTGCACTCTGGAGTATGAAGGTATCTTTAATGTTAAAAGAATGTTTGAAAAGCAGAGTGAAATCTGGAGATATGAGGCTGCTTTCTTAATTGGAACCCCCCCCCCCCTCCCCCCACTTCCGAATCTTTCTCCTTTGCTATTATAGAGTTTCTTGCCGTTTGATAATAAACTTATGCTCTTTTTGTTGTCTCGTCAGCGTAAAGCATTTATACACAAAGTAGTCACACGATTGAGTCCAATAATGTTGTCGTGCAGGTAAGGTCCTTTTGGCCGCGCTATTGGGGAGGTGCTGTTGCTGTAGACAAGAACCGAGAATTTTTCTGTGCTCTTGGAGGAGGAAAGTTGCTTAAGGATAATATTGTAACTGGTTTTTTCTTCAATCCAAGGGCCATTGCAAATTACAAACGTGCTAGAGCTACTGGAATAGAGAATAATCGGCATGGGGAGGGGACTGTAAAGGGTGGTCTGTACATCATGAGGCCTGGAAATGGAGGAGTTGCTTATCAATTTATTGAAAGGAACTTTGGTGATTGGGCACCACTCGAAGAAGTTTTAGATGTTTGCAGTAACTTGCAGGTATTCATTGCTTTGATGATCCCGTGTTTATTTCTAATTGATTTACGCAGTAGTTTTAAAAATGGGTTTGTAAGAAGTCGGGGCAGGAGCAGAGCATGGAATAGGGATAGATAGTGTAAGAATGAACATGCTTGACAACAGGTCAAGGTAGGAAGAAAAACAAGACATTTTAGGGAATTAGACATTTATATTCTAGAATCTAGATCCATCATATATTGTAGAAATCAAGCTTTTCAGTTGTCGTTGGGTGTTCCAGTTAAGAAAGCACTTCATAACATCATAGTACCCACGGTTCTCAGAACACGGGTCCTGGGAACCGTGGGGTGAACCGTACCACGGTTCATGAACCGTGGTACGGTTCTTGTAATTAATGAATTAATTAATTAATTTTTTTTTATGACCCTTTGCCCCACCAAAACCCCTCCCACGGATTTTTGACCCTCATTTCACTGTTTTTGGCCTCATTTCACTGTTTTTGGCACTCATTTCACTACTGTTTTTGACACTCTGTCATAGAATCTGTGGCACTCACTGTTTTTGGCACTCACTGTATCACTGTATCACTCAGGAATGTTGACATTTCTATCACTGTTTTTGGCACTCATGGAAGTAAAAAAAAATTCATTAATTGATTAATTATTTAATTACCATGGTTCACCACGGTTCCGGGAACCAATCTTTGTGAACCGTACGGTTCACTTACTGTTCTCAGAACCGTGGTGAACCGTTCATTAATTCTATGCATAACATTAGAAATAACACATCAGAATAGAATGTCAATTGCATAGTGATAGCCAGCCAAGATATCAAGACAATTAATAATAGATTGGTTTGGAGGCCCTCACGGAGTTTTTATTATTGCAGCAACTTTGAATCACTCAAACAATCAACCACCTAAAATGAGAGGAGATAATGTGGATTTTTGCTATTTGGAGGCCACTTAGGGTTGTGCATCCTACAGGGAGGTCAGGGCCATGTGTCTGGTCCCTGCTAAATAGCTTATTAGTGACCATAATGGAAGACACCTGCAAGATACTAGGAATTGACATGAGTTAATGAGGCTCAAGGTACTTAAAGTTTGAAAACAAAACTGAAAGAAGATGCCACAGAAATCCATATGCTGGGGATGCTGCAAAATGTTGTTTTCAAAGAAGACGTTGTGACAGTATATATGCTAAAACTGCCACAAAAAGTCTACATTCAAGAAGCTACAAATAAGGGTGTACATTGAAAAATGAGGTGCCAAAGGAGGTTACCACTAGGCACCTAGGAATATGGTGTATAACACTGCGTATTTGTGGAAGAAGAATGGCTTTTGGTACGCTCATTAGAGGTTATTACGTAGAGACTTAATGGAAGGACCATTGTGATGATTTAATGCACAATTCCTAATTGCGATGAATTAATGCACAATTCCTCTTATTAAGATTTTTTAGTTTTTTCTATGAGGTCTCGTGCTTGTCAAAAAGTTGTATGAGCTTTTCAACGGATTTTTAGAATGACACGCAGTATTGCTTGTGTCTTTGATACCACATTATGTGCAATCTTAGATTTATTGAGCTGGTACTCTTAGCCCTGCAATGAGTAGAAGAACAGAAATAGAACAGGCGTGTGCTCATTCCGGTAGATATGTGACGCTGCAATAATTGATTGAAAACTATGATTGAACCTAGCACAGAATTTGTTCTAGATTTGCTGTGTCTTATTATGAGCATTTTGCCTTAGCACAATACAGATTTTCATAAAAATGGCACACTCAAGTAAACAGTTGAAAATATAAGTGAATATTGGTATATAGCTAATTAGCGCTCGTCGAGATTATGATTTTTGCCCAAATTCTCACAGACTGCGGTTTGATCTTGTATGTTTGTTTGCAGAAAAATTCACCTGCGACTCCAGTGACACATGAGGACTTTTCTTTTGATCCTTGATGGTACATTATCACTTATGTTGGTTGTGACACTTACTGCTGAGAGACTTGTACTCGCGACTATGTACTGAAACTGGCGACCATATGCTGGAGTTGATCATTGAAGCATTTGCATGCTGCTGAAGCAAGGTTGGAATTGAAGGATAGCAAATTATATAATATGATCCTATCATGTACTAATGGCATTGTAAAAATCATGAGGTATTGCAGTTGGCTTATATTGAAATGAAGAAAGGACCTGTGCGATTCTTGTGTGAATACATATCCCAAAATTGGGCAATGCAAAAGAAACATGCTACCTTTCTTGCAAGGTGCATACAGCTTATGGACATGAAAATGTGTGGTCTATGCACTGATGTATTTGGCTGATTGCGTTAGTGATTTTCTATGGTTGATTCAGTCTTGTCCCATCCAGTTTTTTCTACGGGTATGCGATGGACTCATTTATTTTACCTTTGTGTACTTTCTAGTTTTACTGACAGTGGCAGAAGTGATTCTTACTGTGCTCATCATCGATTTGTCATATTGATGTTGTCCTTTATGAATTTTCTGCTACTTGTGTGTGTTATTGAGGAACTATCTATCTACTGTTCATATGATTGTTTAGGAACTATCTACGTACTGTTCATATGTTTTTTTAGGAAGTACTTGCTCACCAAGGTTAATCTTTTGACGACGTACCATATTTAATAGCAAATTTGTGCCAAAATTTAAATTTTCTGATGGCCTGCGATACTTATTAACAGATCTGACATGCATGCAGCCACGCAGAAAACATGATCCATTGCAAGAGTAGCTTCAAATTTATGTACTTGTGTTTGGAAGTCTATGTTAAAGATACCATATTATCTAGGTTCATAGAGGAGCATGTAGGGGTATATTGATATAGCAAAGGGATGAAAAATATGAAAAATAAGGGATTTTTCCCATTTAATAGAAGTTGGAACAAATTCAAGAAAAAGAATCAGAATTCGAGTCTAAAGTACATGTACATACTACATAGGAAATTGTTGCAAAGTTTGCTCACTCGCATCTAGCTTAAAAATATGTCAAAAGTTTTATGGAAGATCAAATTTTCCTAGCTTTGTAAATAACAAACAATAATGGTATACAGAAATGCTAGATGGTTGTTTTGATGATAAGGCTTCATTAAATCCTAACTATGAAAATTTGACTTGCTTTGTTTACTTGCGCTTCAAATTTTCAAAATGGTAGTTTAGTGAGTGAATACTTGTTTCTTCAGCTCTCTTACAAAATTGAAATGCCTAACTTTTGTTGGGACTATATTCAACTTCCCTCTCTCATAGGCACAGGGTGCAACCATTTCAAGTGTCCATGCCCTCCAAAAAAATCTTTCTAATGTTGGGAGACTTTTTTTTTTTTCCACTTTTAACATGACTTGTTTTCAACACACTTTTGTGCAGAGTTGGTAAGTGAATACTTGTGTCTTTGGCTCTCTCACAAAATTGAAATGCTTAACTTGTCTTAGAATTATATTTAATTTTCCTCTCTCACTTGCATAGGTGCAACCATTTGAAATGTCCAAACACTCCAAAGAAAAATCCTTCAAATGTTTGGAGCATTTTCTCCACTTCTAACACAAGTTATTTTCAAAACACTCGTGCAAATGTGGACAAAACACTTGTGCACAAAAATATGCATCAAACTCATGTTCATTTGTTGGGAAAATTTCTATTCAAACTAACAAAAAATGGCCTAGAATAATTTCAAAGGTTTTTATGAGTAGTAGAGACTGAAAAGAATAACTCGTTTGTTTTATTATTTTGTGTGTAAACTCATTCATGCAATGAAATTATAGTGTTTTTGTTTTGTCATTTTGACATAGACATACATGTATTAAATTGTTGTGGTTTTGATTATACATTACTATTGATTCAAACGATATAGTTTAGCACTTGAAATAAGAAACCTACGCTCATATCTATTTTTATAGAACTCCAAGTAGATTTTTATTTTTTTTTTTCCGTTAAGGGCATGTTGCTATGGTCATATAGGATTTTAAGAATAAACAATCATAGAAATTGTAGTGAAGGACGTGGTATTACTTGTTCACATTTGAAAATATTGAAGTTTGACCAGTACCCTTACATGTTTGACACAATATATCTTGTTTGCTTTGCTCAAATTTTTTAATCAATAAATGTAAATAGAAAGAACGTGTTTCTTGAAGAGATTTGATTACATTTATGATAGTTAGTGAGATGAATTTATGAAAAAGTGCTTGACATGCACACTTTTGTGTGCATTTTGCTACAACTCTAGTGTCAAGTGGGTTGAAAATCGAAACAATTTTTTACTATGCATGACAAAATCGCCACCAACGTGTATGCTACCAATTTAGGCTTGGTTTGAGTGTCTTACCATTCATAGTTTAGAGTAATATTTTGAGACAAGTCTCAAATGAATTGCAATAACTTATAGAAAGCCTTAAAATTGGAGATTACAATAGACAGTGCATAAATAACTATCCTTTGACTTCCCATTATATTGTCAAGTTTCTTAATTATGTTACATCAAAGTCTTGAGCATGAGCTACTTTGGTCCCATACAAATGCCCATAAGTAATATGAGATTCTATGGAAATTTCTAAAATTTTCTTTGAGCATTTTTTTGAAAAGCCTTTGATCGAAATGTGTTTCAAACATGGGAGTATGATCAATGATTGAACCTCTTCCAAATGACTAGGGTTGCAACTGTAACGGTAGGATTTGCTAATGTTAATAGAACGACGCAAAAAATATGATTCCATTACACAATATGTACAAAATTTGCATATTACAAATAGGATAATCCTAATTCAACCACATAAAACACTGACACATTTAGCCAAAACATTAGTAGAGCATCGATCATAGATTTTCATGTCCATAAATTGCATGTACTAGCCTATTTCCAATTCATCGCTTACGTTTGAGGATATGCACTTATAGAAGCATCACATCGACACTACAATTATGAAAGCTTTTTACATTCTAAAATCTTTTGTCAAAATCAATTGACTTCTTACACTCAACAAATTCTAGATATTGAAGGAACATACAAGACATCTTGAAGTTTTGCCCTCCTTGACTTGAGCCAAATAGGAATTGTTCCTATCCCTTGAATCTCACATTTATCACCATTTGCAACAAGAATAAACTTCTTAGAAATTGAATATGATGAAAATGAAGAGAAATGTTTCCTTTGCCTTGTGATGTGAGAGTGCCCCACTATCAATCCATCCAGGATCTTCCTCCATGAAACGTGATGATGTACACGTGGATGGCATGAGTGACTCTTGCTCATAGAGGCCATCTCCTTCTTGGTTTTCGAAGCTCACTTGCTTCTCTTCTTGCTTTTCTTCTTGCTTTTCTTCATCACTTTTTCTCTTGTAGAATTGTAGTGGGTATTTCCTATCCACCTTCAACCCTAGACCCCAACACTTGTGAAGCATCAATAGATGAAGAGAATTATAACTTGTCACGCGGAGATTTGTTCCCATGAGAGCAGTAACATAGTTCAGATTCATTCACATGCTTATGATTCAACATCTAACACTACGATCATATTAATACTAAGCCACCAAAGATGAAGCTTACATGTCTCTCTCTCTCTCTCTCTCTCTCTCTCTCACACACACACACACACACACACACACACACACACACACACACACACACACACACACACACACAAAGTACAACAAGATTCAATCCCAATAATTAGCAAATCTAAGTAATAAGAAAATCCAAATAAAACATGAGAGTCAAAGCAAAGGAAAAAGAGTAAGGACATCCAATTTCAAATCGATAGAGGTTCCGCCTGCTTGACCGAAATGAACATGAAAATGAACTACAAAGTACCACTATATATAGTGGATTTCAGGGCTTTGGCCTCAAATCCTATTGGCTAGTTTCTGCCTCTCTTATTATTTGAAATTTGGGGGTTCCATTTTTTTATCACTAACTTGACTATTAGGCCTTGCGACATTTAACTCTCGCAAAAAGGCCTAAAGTCCTTTTATTAGCTTTTAACTAATCAAATAATTGTGTGATCATCAGGTTGGACTTACACACGCAGGGTGCCAAATCGCTCTCACTTATTAACTAGGGTTAGGTTTGCCTTGGGATCGACAAACCCTCCAACAATATTCCCCACCAGAACTGGTGGCGGTCCCACGACACCTCACAAGATTTATTATTTGGGGTTCTGATTCGCCTCATGCTAGACTTTTATTAAACGGTATTGGACTTTCTCCATAAATTTCAGGTGCGAGTCGTTAAAATCTTTGTTGTGTGGATAAAAACACTTATTGGCCCCAGACAACCAATTGGAAGTTGTCCATGTAATGAATTTTTTCTCCCATGAGCCACCCATCATTGCCGCACAGTAGGAAAGTCTGGCTAACGGTAGTTGATCCGGTACTTTGTCTGATGCCATTGGCATATTTGGATCGAAAAATAGCACTGGTAAACAATCACCCCATCTCATAGAAATTAATGCGAGAGTAGCCAAATGTTTAGCAAAAATGGCTGACTGCCCAACCGTGGGATCTAGTGAAAATAGATATTCTTGTGCATAAGCTTGAAGCACTCGATGGAAGTTCACTAATATATTCCAACTGAATGTCTGGTGGACGATTGGCCAATTCAGTGTAAGGATGGTGATTTTATCCAATGATACATCACAATCCTTTCATTTGTTCCTTCATGGCATAGGCACGTAGTATGGATCAACACGTAACTTCCTAGGACTAGCCGCATACTCCTTATTGAATGAGGAGTCTTTTCGAAAACAGTCTTCCTCCACGGGGGTTGTCATGCCCATGATTGGTCTCGGGTAGCGTGTCCACGCTAGGGACCGGTAGACCATCAACCCGTAAGTTAATTGTGACTATAAGGGAATTGGGGCCCTTATGTGTACATGGTCATAATTAATGGTTGTAGGCCTAAACATATGGTGGTGGAATTGGTATGGGTCTATAAGTGAGTCATTAGGGAATTGGATGATGTGGCCCAGATAGGCTGCAGAGGTTTCCAGTGAGGTGTCACAGTGCACTACTAGTGGTGCATGGGCCTTGGAGGGTATAAGTATACCTATTGGGCTCTCACTAGTGTATGCTTGATTCTGTGATTGGTAGCTACATGCTGCTAGTGTGATTCCTCTTTTCATGATTGTGATTGATCCATAGTTTGGGGGCTAGATCAGTACGATCTAGGTTTGGTTAGGTTGGTTTATCCACCACCCATTCCCTTGTGTTGTTGCTTTGTTTGGCATGCTTAGACTAGTATCTGTGTAGGACTTTATATTTGTTTGGCCGAAAACAAAGTTGTCAAGTTTTATGACAATGGATTTACCGGTAGGTAAATTGGAAGTCAATTTGTTAAATAATTGTGCTTGTGCTTGTAATTTTAGTACACTTTCTTTCATGCCTAATGAATTGTTTTGTGTGGGAGGAAATATATTAGGGAAAAATGTAAACGTACTATTTGATTCAGGTAGTACTCACAATTTTTTGAATGCTTGACTTGTGCAGAAGCTCCGAGTGCCCACCATTGCCAGTGATCACCGTTATGTGGTCCGTCTTGCCTCAGGGTCGGACACTGAGATATGGGATGTCAAAGTCTCAAACTTAGAGCTTCGGATGCATGACCATGTTCAGCTGTTGGAGTTCCATGTCATGAATCTAGACAGGACTGATGTGATCTTGGGTTATGAATGGTTTTTCGATAAATCTGATTCCTTAGAATAGATTTTAAAAACCATACTTTGATATTTAAGAATAAGTTTGATCAAATTGTCTCTATTTCTGGAGAGACTGATGTACTTCCATCGTCGATGATTTCCTCGGCTGAATTAAGTGGCATTATAATTATTCGTCATCTAAGGTATAGTTTTTGAAGGTTTTTGGCATCTCGTGAACTGGCGTTCGACGAGACTCCTCCTTCAGCATGTTGATCTTTGCCCGACTCATACTCTTTGGATTTTCAGTCATATTTGAGGATGATGATGCTGCATCTGGTTCCAGTCGGATTGATTTCAAGGAGTCCAACACTTTCTTTTTGCCTTTTTTATCAACATAGTTGGGTACGTCCTTGTTATCTTTCTTGGAAAATGGTTTGGTATTTGCTTCGTGGTTATGAATATCAATATCGTAGCTATTGCCTCTTCCGGTAGATTGCTCCATCGGATCACCTGACTGTATCACTCTTTCAGTTGATGCTTCTTATTAACAGGTGCCTAGTTTTGCTTCTTTTACTAATTATCTTGTTGAATTTTCCATTGAGAGTGCCATTTACCAATGTCAATCCAGCATCCACTCATGAGCCTTGAAGATTTTTGCAAATCTAAGATGCCACTTTAGAAGTCTCCCTTCCATGTTTGTAACCTTTCCATGTAAAGAATCATCCTAAGCATGGCTATAGCTTTCTATAAAAAATTTGTTCATCCAATAGATTGGATAAGAGTGGTTTGTCCTACTTTCTTAAATGCACGTACAAGTCTCTTCTGAATCTTTAGATTTTAGCCCACGTGTAGCTCATAAAAATACATCCTCCTCAAAAACTTCAAATTCATAGTTTTAAGAGTCTGTTCTCAAAATTCATAGACTTCATATTGAGAAATTTTGGGCGACAAAAAAGAATAATAATAACATGTATTGATTAAAATAAAAAATTGGTACAAGCAGAAAATAAATTTGTAAAATCTATCAAACAATATATTTACCTCATGTAGGTCAAAGAACTCCTGAGATTGGATGATAAAAAAATGATTTTCCATATAAAAAAAAGCGTGAACCATTCATATCTCATATTATCAATTTGCTGAGATGACTGAACAAAAAACATATAGACTTAGAAAATCGTCCATGGAAGACTTTCACAAGAAAATCATGGAAGTCATTCCGCCTGAACAAATACCAATGCACCAATGCAGATATCAAGAACCAAGCAAACCATACTTTAGTCCCTGTATCATCCTAGCTCCATGGATAGCATGTGCTAATTCTTATTATAGAAACGATGTTGCATGGATCAACAAAATAACTAAAAATTATTTTAGGTAACGAGCATTTTGATGTGTTTCAAATTGAATCCTTTACTTCGACAGATGCATGATGCATACAAATGTACTACCTTAAACGTTGTCCAAAGTAATAAGCTTTTCTGTACAGTTATAACCAATCTAAAACAATTTGGACCAATCTGAGTTGTGAGGACTTAATAGTATTTCTATAAAACTATGGATTGTTTTACATGAGTTGGCTTCAACAACGAAAATAGTGTTCTCACACACATTACTAGACTCTATTTAATTATTTGTTTGGATTTAAAGTTTTTGTAAGTGTTAAAATTGCTTTTATTAATAAAAGTTAAAATAATGATCTCAATTCAAAATGTCATAATTGTAATATTTTTTTACTCTTCGAGCTGCCAACAATTATATGCATCACAATATTTGATTTCAGTCTGACTCAGACTGAATTTTTGTACCTCTCTCTCTCTCTCTCTCTCTCTCTCTCTCTCACTCACACACAGATTGTGACTCGCCGCTGAAGCTCTCTCACGACTCTCTAATATCTGTGCATCGCGAGAGGCTAAAGGGTGGGCTCTCAAAGGTTTATCTTCAAGGGTGAGCTACATTTCCTTTTGAAAGGATGAGCTAGATTTCCTTTTATCTTCAGATTCCAGAGTCGCACATTATCAATACATGTGCATGAATAATTCTTTTGATATTTATATGCATGAGATGTAGCAATCTGATGTATTTATTTATTAGTTTGATATCTTAATAGATTTTCATTTTATATGCACAAGATGTAGCAATCTGATGTATTTATTAAATGGCGATCTTCAGAGCATATGCATAGACCTTCTGGTGCACAATTATCTTTCAATATGGACACCCCCCAGAAGCAATGCTAGGAGCTGCATCTGACCACTCACTGGAGAATAATCCTTGTGGATCGCAGCGTCTTCTAACATCCAGAAACTTGGAAATATTTGGATACTTGTTGGTTACAAACTGCCTGTGGGTGCTGAAACTGTTGCAGGCACCTGCCCAGCGTCCCACCTCCATCTCCGGCCTCCTGCTCCGGGAACTTCTGTCTGAAGAGCGACACATACTCCTCCATATTTAAGTCCTTCTATGATAGTGACCGCAAACTCTTGATCAGGTGAGGTATTGTTTTCTCCTTCTGGAACCTCCACAAGAACGCTGTCCCGATGGCCTAGAAGTTTGTGAAGTGATTAACAGAATATTCTGCTACTCACTACGTAGTTTTACCTTGCAAGGACGTCGTTTCAAACAATGCTTCCTTCACTTTTGGTTTAGTCCCATCTGGGTGGCTGAGATCAAAGAGCTTCTCAAACTGACGCACATGCATGTCTGAATCTCCTTTGACTTGCTTGCGAACTTGGGGATATCCACGACATCTTCTATTTTCGCTAAATAGGCATCTGATTTCTTGACATAACACGTCCGGACGAGGACGAGGACGAGCACTTCGATAGCACACCCGGACGAGCACTTCTTGGGATCCCAGGGACATAGCAGCAGTAGTGGATTCACATCCAATCCGTTCTGGCAGTTACCAGATGTTTGTATCAGATTTTGGTATCCGATCACGGCATAACCAGTGAAGGCAATGCCATCGTTTTTTAGGCCAGTGCCTCCTGCAAATAGTGCCGTGCCGCTATTTGTACTTTTGCAACTTCGCATTTCGACTCATCATTCATTTTCACCTCAGATAATTATTCTCTAATTTAGAACAAGAACAAATTACAAACTATCATTAAGCTAATTCGCTATTCCAAAATTGATATGAAAAACAATTGCAACAACACACTACATATTTAGAATCATACTATACCTGTAGATCGCTATTAACTACATGTTATTTTGTCACATGATTGAGCAACGGGCAGCTATCTCCACCCTATCGCACACACACTAAGAGTGCGTTCTCTACGAACTGGTTTGCTACTCACAATTTTGATACTCACCTCTCTCTCTCTCTCTCTCTCTCAATGACCTACATTCCCGTACACAACATTGGCTTGCTAGGTTGATAGTCGGCATGATCACTAACCCCAAATAGGCTGCCATAGATTCCATAGTCCTGTTTCCCATCACTCATCGGATGCAAACTTTAGATTTAGACTACAATATATAGATTCCAGAATCATCCTAGGCTCTCGGCCCGAAATGTCCACGAAATTCCAGAATCCAATGCCATCGAGTGTTAAAAATGCTTTTATTAATAAAAGTATTAAAATAATGACCTGAATTCAAAAAGTCATAACTACAATATTTTTCTACTCTACGGCAAGTATATGCATGACAATATTTGATTTCAGTTTGATTGAGATTTTTATAGATCCTATTTAGATAGATGAAGTTTTACGACTTTTACGAAATTTCTTGATTTTAAAGTATTTTTATAATGCGACCCATAATCAGGCATATAGGCCTATTATCTTTCCTCATGTTGAATTGATACAAAAAGCCCAATTACTCAATTGGAATGGTTTAGGCTATTCTTTATCTATTCCTAATGCCTAGACCCTAATCCTCTATTTTGTTAGATGATCGATGTGCTATTGAATGACTTAGTACATAGGTTTATTTAGGAAAGTCATTTTCAAACAATTACATTTCAGTGTTATTATTCTAGGAAAATTTCATGATTGCCAAGTACAATTTTTAAATAGAAAATAGATGTTGAGATTTCAACTCTATTTTATCTTCATTGATAAAATAATAACAACATAAAACATGGAAATTTATAGAGAACAAACATAACGTGTAATTGCTTGATTTGACAAATTAGCATTGATCATAAACATTGATCGTATGTGAGTAGCAAATCCATTGGAAGAATAATAATAACATAACACATGGACATTTCTAAATAATGAATGTAATGCGTAATTGGTTGATTTGACAAACTAGCACTGATCATAAAAATAGCAGATCCATTGGAATGGTTTGCCTATTCTTTATCTAATTCTAATGCCTAAAATTTGATGCCTAGAACGTAATGTGTAATGCCTACAACTTAATGCCTATTGCCTAAAATGTAATGCGTGAAGCTTAATGCATAAAGCCTAATGGTAATGCATAATGCCTAAAGACTATACGTATGAAAGGGCCTAAAATCTCATCCCATAATCCCTAAACCCTAATCTGCTTATACATGACCTTCACCCTCGAACCATTAATCCATCTCTCACTCTCTTAATACAAGTTTAAAGCCTACTGAAGTTAGTTCTTGATGTATTTGATATAAAACCTGAGGTTTTTTTGTTCCGATTTTTGCAGATGTGTTGCATTTGAGGGAGTGATTCCATGACATGGATAGTCCCGAGTGTGTGTGAAGCAACCCTTCATACATCACTTTGGAGGGTAAGAGCCAGTCTGCAAGAAACGACAAGCAGTGCATAAGGCGTTGTCGCTTGCACCTGTAGTTCGTGTCGTTGAGGAGGTGACACGTTCGACTACAAGTTTGGTTTCAAGCTTGCAAAGCATCGAGCACATATTGACTGTTGGTGTCGGTGGTGTGGATAGTTCAAAGGGGGTTGTTACGCCAGAGCATGTGCATGGCAATGCCATGTATAGAGCGCCGAAGTTGGAGTCTAGGTCGGAGAGGAAGAGTAGATTAGAGCGGAGGAAAAGAGTGAAGAGGAGGCTTCTCCCTCATGAGTTGGAGCAAGTTCAACAGGGTGTTCAAAGGGATGTAGTTGGTTTAGCCACCGTTTCGAGTGTGTGCGATGAAACTCCTCTTGGAGTAGATATTGGTTTTTCTGTGAGAGGGTTAGAGTTTGGGGATGTTACACCGAACAGTTTGGGAGTAGGGTCGATCACACAGGTTTGCTCATCTATGAGAGGAGTAGAGTCAAGAGAGGTAGTTTAGTTGATGTTTTAGGTGCAGATTCCACTTTTGTAAAAGTGGGTACGCCTGAGGAGGTGCGTAACCACCCGTCGTATAGGACACCTGAGGCCGAGTCTAGATTAGCTAGGACTAAAAGTTTGAGACGTAGATACTATGCGAAGAGGATATTTTTAGGTAGGGGTGGTCCAACACGTTGTGTTACGCCTAAGGATGTGCATAATCACCCGTCATATAGGATTCCAGAGGCAGAGTCTAGATCAACTAGAGCTAGAGACGACAGACACGTAGATTTCAGACAAAGAGGAGAGTTTTAGATAGGGTTGGTAGGTTATTTGAGGTGGGCAAATCGCTCATGACTCCATCCCATCATGATTTGGGCCGGATGGAGTTTGCATGTGGTTGTTGTTCGGAATAGCCGTTTTTGTTGTAGGAAAGACAAGGTGCGTTTGCCTTTGATGCCATTACTGCCTTCTGAGCTATTTCGTTTGTACACATCCTTCGATGACTCTGGAGCTCATTTTAGGAAGAACATTTTGCATCTCTTGGAGTGAATTTGAATAGATCCATCTCCAACTCCGTAGGCAGTGCATACATGTTTCGAGTGTCTGGGCGGTTGTACCATCACATTGGTGGTTTGTTGCCATCAGATAAGCCTTCCTTTTTGCAGATTTACTTCATGGATGGTAATTTGTAGATGGATCAGAGATTATCTTTGAACCTTGAGCTTAGGCATCATGTTCTCTCTGTCTTGCAGAGCATGATGGTGGATGTGAGTCCATTTGCATAACGTTGTAAGAATGTTGCGTGGATCATGCGGGAGAATGACAAATGATGTTCATCTCCGCATAGTATCAGGTTGTTCGCAGAATAGAGTGAGTAGGCAATTCAATGCTCCCACAAGCAATGAGATTGCGGTGCTTATGCCTTTAGATGAGACCCCGAGTGACGGAATGTGTGACATCATACTCCATTCCATTTAGGATTGGTTTGTAGTTCATCACACAACATTATTCGTCATATGATGCATTGCATTTGTACTGTTATTTCCATTTGGTACGGATGGGTGGTATCTGGGAATCCCACATGTGCACGTCAGAGATGACACACATGCCGATGATGATGTCCATAACAGTGCACTTTCTAATGCTTTTGAAGAGCATTTAAAGGGTAGTCACAAAGCTGTCACTGTTCGAGAGTTTTACTGCTATCATTTACAGGTTCGTGCAGATCATGTCTCACCAATCCATTTGGGTGGAAGGTTGCTGCAAGAGAATGCGTGTGACATGATGGCAAAAATGGTGCACAATAACATGAACTACTACTCATTAGGGCCCTTTTTGGACTCAAAAAGGGCCTCTTCACTAATCATGATTAGTGTTAATGACGACACGTGTGCCAATAAAAGAATGACAATTGAGCAGCAATGGCCCATATGACATGGCAAATTGCATGGTGTAGATTAAATCAAGTGTGGGACCACTAAGTACACCTCTAGCATTAACCCTACATTAACTCTACACGGGAGGCTAACTACACCTATCACATAGCTATTAACTAGACCCAACATACCTGCACCTAATGGCTAGTTTATCTACTCATTCAAAATATTCAACCTCTCTCTCTCTCTCTCTCTCTCTCTCTCTCTCTCTCTCTCTCTCTCTCTCTCTCTCTCTCTCTCTCTCTCTCTCTCTCTCTCTCTCTCTCTCTCTCTCTCTCTCTCTCTCTCTCTCTCTCTCTCTCTCTCTCTCTCTCTCTCTACTTCTTGGGACTCACGGAATGCAGATCACAAAGGTGATTTAATAAGGTGTGATATTTGTCGTGAGATGATGACAATAAGATATCACATTGCATGCCAAACGTGCTCCTTCAGTTTCGTTTATAGGCGGTTCAAGTTTGCTCACGGTCGATGGGATAGCTTAAATGCAGAGATGAGACATCAAGAATTTGAACTACCCATCCATATGCCAAATGATGAAGTGCGGGAAGTCTGTGTTAATGGTGAATGGAGTTTGGAAGATGTACGGGCTATGGTTGGTTTATTATATGCTGATGTGCCCACAAATTTTGTGTTCACTATCAACGGACAAACCGTAAGTGTAAACAATAAACGTGCTTCTAGATTTTGTAAATGGTTGTTGAGCACATATATAAAATGAATTTTAATATTGAAATGGTGGTGTCTGGTTTTGCAGATCAGGAGAAGCGCGAAAAAACACCAAAAGTGCGCATCATTTTTAGATTCGGTCACCGTAAAAATACATGAACTATGAGTTGCTCTTATGTACTAGCTTTAACTAATAACATTGATCTATCTGATGGGATTTCATCAGAGATTTGGTTCTATCGTTTCCATGTTTGTTAGGGCATTAGCTATGGTTTAGTTTGGTATGCAATTGCAATGTGAATGTTTTGACTAGACATTTTCTATAGGAAATTGTTGATAACATGTTTTGGAAATGTGTAGAATTATTTCATTGTGTATATATTTCTTACTTTACTATTTTTGAACAATCGAGAGATCTTTTTGGAATGCTTGCTATAATTGGAATGGCACACTATATAAGGGTGTGTGGTCCCCATTTCGCCATTTCATTCTTAGTGTCAGAGAGTTTCCTTTGTTTTTCATAGGTTGATATCATCTTGCTATGCTCACACAAGTGCAGATTAGTGTCGTTATTGCAATTCCTATACATTAGTACTCTATTATATCCGCATGGCGACCTAGTTTATGGCACGTACGAAACAAACAACAAGGGGAAATCCAAGGGAAACAGTGTTATTGCACCAAGTGGCTTTAGAAGCAATAGAAGCACGGGAAAGGCGCTCGAGGAGTAGGAGTAGGAGCAGAAGTAGCAGCATTGAACCTGCGGCGAAGGAAATGGACAAAACTCAAGATGAGCAAACAACAATGGATGACCTGGGCAAGTTCCAATGGATTGTGAGCAGGTGCAGGGGCAGGAGCAGGGGCAGTAGCAGGTGGCAATGGAGGAGCTTGGGCAGCAGCAAGAGGCAATGGATGAGTTGGGACAGGGAGCAGGGGCAGCAACAAACACCTCTGGATGAGCAACATGATTTTGGTGAGAGGTCAGTGCTGAGAAGCCCCTCTCCAAACAGAGCCAGTGCGACGCCACTCAGGCTTTTTTGGACAGTGAGGTAGCTGCCTCCGGGCCGATTCCCAATGATTTCCTTGGGATCTTCGACAATCAGGGTCCTCAAGAACAAGTGCCTCTTGATGGCTTTGCGGTTGGTTCGTCAGGAGTCGGAGCAGCTTCAGGGGACTCCACTCCGACACAATCACTTGAATATGTGCAAGGGCATGTAATGGGGCCCATGATGTCCTTGCTCGTCGGCTCGGACCAGACACCGAATGCAAAAGCCGTTGGGGAGGCTTCTCAGCATGTCACACCCACATCACGGCCGAAAACTAAAGCTGTTCATCGAAAGAGAGGTCGCTCAAAGCCTCGACGCCTTCCGTGGACCATCCCTCAAGCACAGTCGTAGCCGGAAGCTCCCCAGGTGCCTCAAGATCAGTCAGCACTAGAGGTGCCGCAGGACCCCCCGCAGGACGCTCCCACGCAAGATGAAGCGGGACCTAGCCAACCGGCAACACGGAGAAGGGCAGCCACACCGCCACCACCCTAGCAAGGCAAGGTCCTCAGAAGGATGCAGCCTCCACAACCACGCCACCGAAGGAAGAGCAAAATTCCGAATTGGTATAAGGAGATTCGAAAATACCAGAAATCCACGGAATTTCTCATTCCGAGAGCTCTATTTGTCCGGACGATTAAGGAGATCATGGACGAATTCGCCCTTGGGCTCAGAATTAAGGGCGAGGCTGCATCGAGTATCCAAGAGGCGGCAGAAATGTATCTGACAAATTTGTTTGAAGACTCATTTTTGTGTGCTGTCCATTTTAAGAGCGTTACTATACTTCCAAAGGACATGTTGTTGGCAAAGAGGCTGAGACGCGAGAGGAATTAAAAATGATGTACTCCAAATTTTGAGATAATAATATCAGATCATTTTTGTCATCGGACTCTGTTGAATTATTGTGTGAATTCATTTTATGATGGAATACAGTTTTTTGTGAATGTTCTAAAATTTTTATCGGAATGTAGGTCAAATGCTGATTTGCATGCAAGGGCGCGGAGGGAGGCCATTTGACCCTGTCAAACTGTCTCTGTCTGCGCCCTTGCGTGATTCACGCAAGGGCGCGGACAGAGACAGTTTGACCGGGTACGGCCTCCCTCCGCACCCTTGCGTGATTTGCATGCAAGGGCGCGGACAGAGGGCATTTGACTTGGTCAAACGACCCCACTCTGCACCCTTGCGTGATCGGCACACAAGGGCACGGATAGAGGTTGTTTGACCAAGTCCAACGGCCCCTCTCCGCACCGTTGCATGCAAATCACGCAAGGGTGAGGAGAGAGGGAGTTTGACCGGGTCAAACGGCCCCAATCCGCGCCCTTGCGTGCAAATTATGCAAGGGCGCGGAGGGGGGCCGTTTGAAGTTCAAAATGGCACTTTAATGCCCTTAAATTTAGATGATTGGTAGAAAATTTCATAACCTACCATAATGAATGAAATTTTCGAACGCATGCAGTTTCAACAAACATATTTTTGAAAAAAAATCACATTTTCATGTAGAATTCTTTTACATTAGTTAGTGCTTCGAGTAGTGACTCTGATCTATTTTCTAGTCCTACTGTTGGCTTCATTAACTCCGATGCTAACTTAGCAGCATCAGCATGCTCCTCATAAGGTCCAACCGTTGAGGCCAGAAGTAATCTGGACTCAAACCCCGGGCAGAAGTCCTACAAGATAGCGCTCCTTCGTACACAGTAGGCCTTTGGTGCAGTCTGTGGAAGTGGCACATCTGCAAGATGCTTTGATAATGCTTTGCACTTGACCAGCTCAGTGGGCCCATCAGGACTATACTCATTGCTGAAACAGAAGATATAGCTGTCAGGGAATTGTCCAATGTAGTATGCCGGGGATGCATCTGGCCTTCGCTCTGTTCGGTCCTCACGAGAAC
Organism: Diphasiastrum complanatum; assembly: GCA_029204225.1. Lineage (NCBI taxonomy): Eukaryota > Viridiplantae > Streptophyta > Lycopodiopsida > Lycopodiales > Lycopodiaceae > Diphasiastrum > Diphasiastrum complanatum. The sequence goes on from CM055103.1 coordinate 635,019, forward strand.
CTCCGCTCCTCATTGCAAAACTGTCAATCTCCACCGCATATGGCAATACATTATATAAGAATGTTATAATTACAATGAACAGATTCAGAAATGGGAATAAGCATGGATGCGAGTATTTGTTGACAAAGAACTTGCCTGAGATCCTTCATCCTCATTCTCACTTTTTGCAAGCACAATTCCATGGCCTCTGTATGGCATCTCTATTGTGGAAATCGATAATTTTCCAAATTGTTTATGGTCAACCTCCGGTGGTTGTAGAGTCTTCAGTTCACACAAAATTTTTGCCAGAGCTTGCTCAGTAGTATCTGCGTCATCTCCAATCAGCTGTTGAAATGTATCGTCTGGCACTGAGTGGTCAAAGGTGTTGGTGCCATTTTGCAATTTCACTAATCCTGCCAACATCTCATCCTCTCGTAAGCCGAGGATATGTTGCAAGTCATGCATAAACAAATACTCTTGCCCATTAATTATCACTGGGGCAAGGTCACGCATTCACAACATGTGATCGGAGTCGTCTACGTCCTCCGATTGGGTAGATGCTGATGCAACTGAAGCCATCTACCGTGCAAGCTCTGCTTCCTTCATGGGTGTTAATTCCTCTTCTGCTTCTTGCTCTTCCATTTCGCTGACGTTCACACTAGGATCCTGTTTTTCTTCAGTGGTATTTGTAGGAGATTCATTCAACAAAAAAATCACAGTAATTTCACCTGACAAGAGCTTGTTTCCTACACTTTTGAGATTAAAATTTACTTGTTGATCGCGCGTTAACTCCAAAAAGTGCTCATTCCCCAGGTGGCTAACAAACCTGTTGAGTCGGGCAGCAAAAGCTCTATGTCCTTTCCATATATATGTTAGCAAATTATACGGAATCCAAGAAATATCGTAGCCAGGTCTTCTTATCGAGTAAGGCATCAAGTTCTCTTCTATATACTCACTTACATACCTGAAATAATCACTATTCGCACGTAGAGTTGCAAGGGTATCTATTCTGGCAGTGAACATAGCATAGATGCAATCTATTTCATCAGCCAATGTTGTGTCGGCCAATAGATTTGCCAACTTTGTCTTCAAAGGATGCATCGTGAACGTAATGAGACAATACGAAAGACTACTAGTACGAGCACAAGTGCAAAGCATTTACCGAAACTAAGAAAACCAAGAGAGCAAGAAAAATGTGTGCTTGAAAATGAGATAAAGTGGTCTTATATAAGGAATTTTTTTTTCAAAAATAGACATGATTTTAATATTGTATTAAATAAAGTCTATTTATAGTAATCAAATAAATTATACCACTATACTTCAAAACAATGTAATATTCTCAATAGATTCTATTTGTTCATTTTGCGCTTTTTTCTAGAAATGCCATCCTCTTCATTGGATGTTCTTTGCCGAGGAACCCACCGCTTCCCTACACGAACCCAAGACATTTTCCATTCCCTATGTCTTGCATTAGCTGTGGATGACTTCCAAGTGGCTCTTCTGGCTAAATTTGATGAAGAGATCATTGAAGTCAACTGCCCGTGTTTCTTCGATGTTTTGTCTGCCCAAAACTCCTCTATAAAACCACTAAAATATCTCTACCAAGGCATTGCTAAGACCTTTACCTCCACCGTGTCTTGAATTTTTGAAATATGCAGCCTTGGCCCTATAATGACTCTTCTCCATCTCTTGGGTGTTCCAAATAGCCAATGATCCATATGTCTTTAAAAACCAAGGTCCATGAGCGTACAAAATGTGTTGTTTGCAAAAGAATCTAATTAGTACATTTCACTTGGATAGAACTTACAAAGAAAAAAATAAAGACAAAACACTGACCATATAATGAGTGATGTGTGTTTTTCCCCATGCATCAATCATCAATCGAGTGAATGCTTGTACTTTTGTTTGACATCTATCATAATCTTCCTCCCTCAAGTCTTTTTTATTGATAGTGAGTGACAAAGCATCAAATGCTTGCCACACTTTTGCACGTGTGGTAGCCATACGCGGATCCGAGCCAATATTTGTTGTGCATTCACACACTCTCTTCCAATACTCCCATTGAAGATTACTTTCTCGTCCAGTATGATTTGACAAGAAATGCCTTGCTTTTGCGCCCCCCATGGAAACTTTTGCCGGCAAGTCTTGAGTTTTTCCACTCAACTCAACATCCTTGGAAAGATTCACATGGCCTCCATGAAGTCCCATTTCTGATAACACTACCTCTAGATTTTGAATGCTAACATCCGCGCGTGGCATCGTGCAAAAATGGACTCTTTCTAGAGGAATCTCTAATACGGGACTCCATGCTTTGTCTAGATTCTGCATGTTTGGTGGAACTCGTTGGTTGCAATGCAACACACCTTTATTTCGGCCACTTTCAGACATACAATATATGCAAAAATGTTTGGCATTCGCACCGAGCCCGCAACCAAACATGCATTTTAGGGTCTTCAAATCGGCAGCTAAGTGCCATTCCACTGTACAATTTTGGCCACCAACACTTAGCAATTTTCCTCCATTTTGTGCTTGTATTACCTTGGATAAATTGCATCGTTCAAATACCCACTTCAACACATCGTGGGTCTCTTTATGAACTTCGAATGCAGCTATCCACCATATATGATTTCCGGATTGCACACTAAATTTATTGGACTCACTTCCAGTTGACTCCTGCAATGCTTGGTTCATCAACGTGATTGTGACACGTTCTAGTTTGCGACCTTTTACGATCTCCGCTTCATCCAACTTAATGACAAATATAGCTTTGCCTCCAATATCTGCAATACCAAATTCTTGTAAATAACATACAATAATTGTTGCTTACGAAAAAGAGAAAAATAATAATTGAAATTGTTGTGAAACGAACTCACCATCTCTTTTGACATTGTAATGTTGTATCACCATTGCTTGGACCTTTTCCAAATCCAAAAATATATTGTTGTATTGGTTATAATGAAAACGAAAATAGATCCCTTTTGCTTGCTGAATATCTTAAAAGTATCCTGAATATGGAAGCATTCACCTAATTCATTTTCTATAAATGAATTGCATTCTCGCTTTTAGTTTGAAGCAATTTGTAAGCAGGTAATATTTGATGTCGTTTCAACCCGTTTTGGTCAGATTTGGATTCGGGTGAAACCTGGTAGCAAGTCTTCTTGCAATCTTTGAACGAAATGAATCACTCGTTTCATTTACCACAATCTGCATCAAATCTTTACCCTTCATGAATTGCTTCATATGTTTGGTGCTTTGGAAATGATCTCCGACCATGTTATTCAAAAATTCTGTCGTCAATCTCTTGTGTCTTTTACTAGCACCACCACCTGGTGTCAGAACATCTAGTTTGCGCCTTTTAGTATCGTCTTTTGATTGGTCATCCGTTGAGACTCGACGCTTTCGCTGAAATCCATATAATATCTTTTGAAGACTAATGTTTGAAGATTGCAATTCTTCAAACTTTGTGACAGATCTGGTGAGCTCTAATTTTAGATTTGTTATCTCTTTAGCCAATGTCTGATTTGTTTGTTGCAATGATTTTAATTGCTCATTCATGTATGTAATATGAATGTTTGCACTATTCGCTAGCATTTCAACTTGGATTCTTCGAGAATCCATAACTTGATAGTAGCCAAGAAGTCTGTTGGCACCATCGCCAAGGAACCTTAACAAACTATGTACATCACAAAATTGAGGAGAAATATTGGTCAATGGATTAGGTGGATACAAATCACCTTTTACCCATAGATCGATATTTTTCATTCCTTTTAACCTCCAACAATGCATTTTGTATGAGTTCAGGTTAACACCCCATGCAGCTTTGGTTGTGGAATACTCCTTCTCTAAGTTCACATGCAAGTGACATTTTGTTCCCATCTTGAAAAAGTCTAAGGTCCAAGAAGATCTTCAAAAACGAATTTGGCTTAATGTTAGTTTGAAGTATGCATTTGAAATGAGCTAGACATGGAGTATTGTGTCATGCCTAGGTCCTATGTGTTGTACTTTTGGGATGACATTCAATGATAGGCTTTGTCCTACTCTAAGGTTACCCTAGTATAGTCTATGTAACAAACCTACTAAAGTCTATGAAAATATATCTTAGAGATAGCTCTTAACTCATGCTCACTCTATGTGGTAACCCATGGTAAAGGTGCCACGTAGGATGGATTAGCATTACACTAATTATGATTAAGAAACTTGTTTAGGCAAGGAAGAGGCTCTTTTTGAGTTCAAAAAGGGCCCTAATGACAATAATCAGCACAATTTTTGTAGAGAAATTCATAGTGATAATGTTGATGCTGTGGGAGCTCATTCCTCTAGCGACATAGGAACGCGAGTAGTGCTTCCATCTCCAAACATCGGTTCACCACGTCATATGCATCAGCAATACCAAGATGCTATGGCCGTCGTTAGAGAGCTGGGTTCTCCCAATTTGTTTATCACGATGACGGCGAACCCAAATTGGTTGGAGGTGAGGAGAGAGTTGCGATTCCAGCAGAAAGCTACAGATAGGCCTGATTTGGTATCGAGGGTTTTTAGCATGAAGCTTCAGCATTTGATCGACCTACTGAAGAACGATGGTATTTTTCAGCGCATTATAGTGAGGCTACATGCCGTGGAATTCTAGAAGAGAGGATTGCCTCACGCCCACCTTTTGTCAGAAATGGTGAACTCTTGCAATTTTGCCGTACCAACCTACAAATCGTGTCAAATAGATATAGCAGAGTTGTCAACAATAAGATTCTCCTTAAAAAACCATCTCCTTCACATGATGAAATGACTTGGGAGTCTAAATCATTGGGATTTCACCTGTTTGAGAATGACAACAAGAAAGTAATTGTCTCCCTCCTACAACAAACTGCTAGGGAATGAATCCCCTTCATAAAGACTTCGAAAGAATTTCACATTCATACAGCCATATGCAAATGTAAAATGGGCACATATTTCATCTGAATTTCTTTATGGTCATCAATTTTTTACATTAGTCTGTAGCAATTAGAAAGCATACTCCTCAAACCTACAGTGCAAAGAGTCCCTCCAACTTACATGCTTTAGGTTGTTTGGACTCAAAAACCTAATTTCAAACAGAAATTAGTTTGACTCATCTCGATATCTGACTCCCGAAGTAATTGAAAATGAATTAGCACGTCTCCAATGCAAACAACCCACAAAACTTCATCACAGACAGTCTTAGTTTCCCACAGCTTGTTGATTTTGCATCACCTTCAATTGTGGAAAAGCAAGGATCATGGCATGTTTCAATCACAACTCTCCCATAAAATATCTATCTAATCATGGCTATATAATAAAATATAGCACATGCATACTTGCTTTTCAATCACGAAGCAAAATTCGTAAGGTTTCTACAAATGAAAAGCTCCAGCGACAGACTCTGTTAGCTCAAAAACTAAGATGGGCCGGCTTAGTACTAAACCAGAAAAACTGGAGCTCAGATCAGAGAATGCGTTCTCTTTCATGCTCTCTTTTTCGGCAGTCTCAAACAATCCTTTTCCAAGCACAGCCCATACCACGATCTGAAGAATATTTGGCTCTGTTTCACTTCATCGTAGCCAGCTGATCCATAGCCACACATGCCGAACTCACATTTCTCATTTTCAGGACAGCTTGTTGCACAGCTACCACAGTGATACCTATAATCGTTCAATAAATCTGTACATTCACCATAGCAGCATGTTAAACCATATTTGCACGAACTTCCACATCCACTGCAGTTGTTCTTGTGATTGTAGGTGTCTGGCAGAAAGTATTCCAGCAACATGTTGTCTCGCCTCCGGGATTCTTCGAAGGATCAAGGCAAACGTCATCTTCTACACAGGTGACAAAAAATCAAAAAATGATCAATTGGGCTAAGATCAATATGCTGAAAGAGGAATCTCGACAAGCGCCAGTTCACGAGATGCCTGAGACTTTCAAGAACTATACCTTGGACGACGTGGTAATCATGATGTCGCAAGCCCAGAGAGAATCTGATCAAAGTTAGGCACCAACGGAACAAGTCTTTGAGGGACTTGTGCAAACACAGCTGATGAACCTTGCCGAGCCAGGTGAAGAAGAAAAGATAGTGCATGTGGGGGAGCAGCTAACACCTACACAATCCAAGAGACTACAATTGTTGCTGGTGGAACATAAAGACTGTTTTGCATGGAGTTATAGTGACCTGAAGGGCATTCCACCAACAATAGTCCAACACACCATACCCTTGGTGGACGGAGCAGTCTCCAAGGTAAGCCGTTATTACCGTTGCAACCCGAATTATACTGAGCTGATCAAGTAGGAGTTGCAAAAGCTGATGGATGCAGATTTTATCTATGAAATCGAACACACGGAATGGGTATCACCGATAGTTATAGTACCCAAGAAGAATGGCAAAATGCGGATTTGTGTGAATCTGAAGGCGCTAAATGCAATCACCAAAAAGACCATTTTTCTTTACCATTTACGGAAACTGTCCTCGACAGGGTAGCCGACGCCGAAGCCTACAATTTCTTAGATGGCTTCAGCGACTACAATCAAGTGAAGATAGCTCTCCAGGACCAACACAAAACAACATTCGCCACGGAATGGGGAACCTATGCCTATAAAGTGATGCCATTCGGACTTTGCAATGCCCCAAGCACTTTCCAGCGAGTCATGCAGGCAACATTCAAAGGTTATTTGCAAAAAAATTTGGAGTTTTTTTTTGGGACAATCTGTGCGTGCATGGACCAGATTCAGAACACTTATCCAACTTGGAGAAGGTGTTACAAAAATGCCGTGAATACCAGATCTCCCTGAATCCAGAAAAATGTCAATTCTTGGTGACACATGGCTTGATTCTCGGCCAAATAGTGTCAAGACACGGGATCGCCACAGATCTATCTAAGATCAGGATCATTGTTGATCTACCACCACCGGGGACGATCCGCGATGTCTATATTTTCATGGGTCATGCTAACTATTATAGGATCTTCATTCCTGATTTTGCGGAGTTAGCCCGACCAATTTACAAACTCACAACGGATCCACATTGGAACGAGGAAGCCCTAAAGGCTTTTTAGAAGCTTAAGGATGCATTGGATTCAGCACCAATCTTACGGCCATCCAATTGGTCCATTGAGTTCCACGTGCATATGGATGCATCGAAGTATGCAGTTGGAGCAGTCTTAACCTAGCCAGGTGAACACAAAAAAGATTTTCCAATCCGATTTGCAAACCGACAGCTCAGTGATACCGAAATGAATTATTCAACCACAAAGTGGAAAGCACTGGCAATGATCTATGCGGTTAAGAAATTTTGATACTACTTGATGGCCACACATTTTGCTTTTTATATGGACCATCAACCCTTGCTCTATCTCGTTAATAAAACTTGCAACACCGGAAGGATCACCAAATGGTTACTCCTGTTGTTGGAGTTTGATTTTCGGATAGTAGTTCGCAAGGGAAAACAACATTACATGGCAGATCACGTGTCACGAATCAATGGGAAGGAGATTGCAAACCAACTTGACGATGAGCTGGCAGATGCTGTCTTATTTTACATGGACACAATACCAAAATGGGCGGCCGACATTGTTGAATATCTAATGCGGGGCCAACCAGACAAATCTTTACCAAAGGCGGAACAACGGAAATCGACCTTAAAGGCTAGACCTTATCAGTTGATTGCCGGCCAGTTGTATCGAAGAGGTCCAAATGGAATTCTTCGGTGGTGTATTCTTCCTCATGAGGCCACCCATATCGTTTTGCTTTCACATGAAGGCATGGGTGGAGGTCATTTTGCATCTGACATTACAGGTCGCAAGATCCTGCAATCAGGATGTTGGTGGCCAACGATTCATAAGGATATAGAGGAATACTTGAAAAAGTGCGATGTGTGCCAAATGGCAAGGAGACCAATGAGATTAAATTATGACTTACTACACCCGGTCTTAGCCCAAGCACCATTCGAAAAGTGGGAATTGGATTACATCGGTCCAATTCACCCTGCAGCAAGGAGTTACCAGGCTCGATACATAATCGTAGCCACAGACTACCTCACCAAATGGGTCGAAGCCAAGGCAGTAAGAGTAGCTGATGCTAGGACCACTGCCAAGTTCCTTTATGAAAATATCATTATACGCTTCGGATGCCCGGTGGAGCTAGTCAGTGATCGCGGAAGCCATTTCATCAACGAGACCATCAAGGTCTTGTTGGAGGAATTCTTTGTGATCCACAGAACCAGTACGTTTTATTATCCTCGTGGTAATGGGCAAGCAGAATCATCCAATAAGATCCTAATTCTTAATCGTGGAGTCGTGAATTTGGAAACGCTAGATGGGACACCATTCGATACACCCATCAACGGTAGTCGGTTGCACAAGTACTGGCCACCACAGTAAGGTAGATCCAGATTGGGGGTGTCACGTTACAAAAGGCTATTCTTCTAAGCCATCACTGCTAGATCTAAGAAGATCAATCCAAATCAAGCTAGATCCATCATCTAGAGGTTCGCGCACGATATTTGTCAACCGGGCCTTCTGAAGACCGAAGTCTGTGGAGGAGAAAATCAATGAGTTTTTATCAAAGTATCCCCATGAGTCATCAAGAGGCGACTGGCAGATATCGTTTTCTGCTCAGACAATCAAGGGCAACGAACTACAAGTACTACCCGCCCTCCAACCACAACCAGAGTGGCGTCAGCAGTTGTTCAAAAGAGACCCTGCGGCCCTACGTGACGAGTCCACAACAATTACGGGTGAACGCGCACTTCCTGCCATGTCCACGAAGATCCAAATGGGCGGAATTCAGCACCCCTTTGGACAAGATCACACTTCAGAATTTCAATTGGCCGGTCATACAATCAGAATATGGGTGGACTACGAATGTAGATGCCAGAAGGGATCTCACCGCATTCGCCAACCAATACATCAATTGCCCTGATCCCACAATCCGCGCGACAACCATTTATGCTCGGGACTTAGAACATCTGATGGGGATCGAAACTAAATGAGACAATTTTCTCCCATCCATATTCTTTGATATTAATAAGATGCTACCTTCAGACAAAATTGAAGATCAGCTGCCAATAGCTCGTGTCTATTACCGAGCTGCGCTTCAGGGTGATCCATGGACACGCCGATTCCAAACATGTGTTGATCAAGATTGGCTGCGGGGGGCCCACAAGTCTCTTCACACGCCAAAAGACTTGAAGAAATTGGACCACCTCAACTTTATGGAGGACGTCACCACCTACCTCATCCAGCAAAGACGGGCGAAGAAAATGCTCTACTAAACCGGTAGAGTGCCGAGGGACCGGCACTACTTCAGGCCGTGGGTCCTGTTGGGGGTATTCCCAACAAAGTGTAAATAAATAAAATCATTCAATAAAATGTGTTGCGAGGGCATGACATCCTGCGCGCTTAAGCCCATGGCCCAATGAGCACACAAGTAAAGTTGTAAATAAAATAAACTTGACTTGGGCCTTGGAATTAAAATAAAACTAGAGGCCCAAAGTCATTTTTAAACTGAGATTATTTTTTAGAGTTGGGTCCAAATTGGGACTCACATGAATCTTGTGATTACCAATGTAAATTTTGTGGACCCTTGGATCAAGTTGGGTCCAAGATGAATGGATAGGATCATTGTGAATATTAGCCAATAGGATTGAGGGGCAAGGGCCTTCCCCATTTTATAAAAAGGCACCATTTGTACACTATTTTCATGCTTAATGAGGAGGAGGAAACTCTACCAATTTTGGAAGAGAAGCATCCTCATTTGCAATTCAATGCTTGCTATTGCTCTTGTTGTTTTCTATTGCTTTCAAGTTCATGCTTTTTGGTTTCAATAGTTTATGTTTCTCCTTTAGCAAGTACAATGTGCATTTGAGCTAACCTCCACCCTCCCTCTATCTCTCTCTTCTATCTTCTTTCCCCTCCATCTTATCTAATCATCCCCTTCCTTTCACCTACAATCATGATGAATGTTATTGGTGAGTAGAGTTAAGGGAGAAAGTAGGAAACTAACTAAAAATAACATCTATGCATAGTTAGGTACTTATCCAGTGATCTAACCCTTGTTGACAGGCGGGAGGGCTATACTATGCGAGATCTTCGACCCTACATAGAGGAGGCTCATTACATGCATGCATGGGGAGGAGAGCCATGCATCATTTTCCCCATACATACATCCTCCTCCCCCAAGTTTTTTAGTTAGAAAAAGCTCATGCATGAGTGATGGGAGGAGGATGCATGGGTGCACCCACACACATGCACAAAAGTGTACATAAGTTTAAATATATATATAGATATACATACATACATACATATATATGTATGTATATATATATATATATATATATATATATATATATATATATATATATACTAGTAAAGTGTGTCTTTTGTTGACGGGCAATGGCAGACGTGGCATCGATGGCGGATGTGCATCGATGGCAGACGTGTGTGTGCATGCCCTAATGGCTTTGTGTATGTGTGTGTGTGTGTGTGCGAGTGTGTGTATGTGCATGTGCTGTGTGTGTTGTGTGTGTGCCATGTGTGTGTTTATGGAGAGTGTGTTTTTGAACCTAACAAATCTAAACAAGACTGCACATTATCACCACAATACCAAACATACGAATATTAACGTATCATATTGACCAAATCTAAGAACTAGCAAAAGCTCCAAGTTGAGAAGAATATGTTCACCTGCATCCATCCACAACAACAACCGTGTTAGAATAGGGACATTATTGTGGGAACTACAAGTGTCTACACATACTCTCAGTTGTTATCCATGTCGCAACAAATAGTCATTGCCAAGTTAGGTGACTCTAATTTTGTCCATATCATGAGTAAAAAGTTGGACATTGTTTTAGCTTTACTCAAAGTTACAAAATTCAAGATTAACAGTGTATAATCAGTGTCTGAAAGTCAACAATTACAAAAGTACGACTAAAGTAGACAATTACATCCAGAGTAGTTTTAAAGTAGAGTTCAAAACTATCTGCCACTACCCTTTTAAAAAATGCTTATCAGAACACCATCCCTTTTTCTAAGTAACAACTTAGAAAAAAGTTTATTGTACTGTCAATTTCAAATTGTCAGGGCATTATTGTCCACAAATAAGTATATATAGACTTTGACTGACAGGTCTAATCCAAGTCATATAACTAAACCCATCATACCATTTATATTAGAAATAGTTGAAGTGTAACCAAAGGTTTAAACAAAAAACAGTAGACTTCAAAGGACATCTTGTTAATGAAAGTTAAGCATCAACGAGTAGTAAATTCATGATCAAATCATGGCACTTCAACTCTTCATACCCGTTAGTAGCAACAACTATATTGAGAGGATTAGAAGACTCTTCACACGAATTTTTTCATTGTTAACATTTAGAGTGTTGTACGAAGTCTGATCAAAAGAACTCAAGATAGTTCGCTCATTGTGATCATAGTGACTGAAACAAGCAAGTAAATCATGAGAGCATTTCTTAATTAGATGTGTGTGTGTGTGTGTGTACTTAGGGTAAGGGTTAGAGTGGGTCTTTAGAGTGGGTACGGCGTCGGAATTGAGCTGCAAATGGTCTTGTGGATTCGTGTCGAGCCAATAAACCTGTGGACACCTCCCTTCTAATGTTCTGATTGTTTCTCACTGAATCATTAGGGTTAGGCTTTAGGCATTAGGTGTTACACATTGGGCTTTGGGCATTAGGCATTAGGCATTAGGCGCTAGGCTGTAGCTTTAGGTTTTGGGCTTAGGTTGTGAGTATGTGTGTTAAGGTTTAGGCATTAGGTGCATGTGTGTGTGTGTGTGTGTTAGGCTTTAGACATTAATCATTAGCATTAAGCCTTAGGCATTAGGCTTTAGGAATTAGGCATTAGGGTTAGGATGTAGACATTAATCATTAGGATTAGGCAATGGATGTTGGCAATGTTTGGGAAAGTTAGCCAAGTCTGAGAATGGAACTAAGAATTTTGGCCAGAAATTGACATGCTCCAAAACTTACAGGATTTTTTAAGCTATAAAATAATGTATAACTGACATATATTGGGTTTAATCCTTTTGAAAAATTGGAAAATATGATGAACCACAGGTTGTTGGAAGGAAACCCCCGAATGTATCTCGAACACTGCGTGTAAGTTAGGATTCCAAAAATCTTTTTCAGGTTTCGCTCAAAAAAACCTTTACTTTTAAGAGTTATCTGGCTTCAAATCGGGGATATGTTGATATTTGTCGGTTTCCTTAAGCAAAACCTTTCATTCTTTCCATAAAAAAACCAATTGAATTTTGATCATATCAATTTTTTGAAAAAGATGTTGGTTCTGTTCCTTAAGGATGCCAACTTTTCCGAACATTGCTTTAGATCATCACCTACCTCTCCTTATTACACATTTACAAGAAAAAAAAGAAGACATGCCAACCAATGCTTAATGCACACTACCTTCACTCACTTACACCAGTGTTCAAGAAAGTCGGCATCCTTAAAAAAATGGAACCGACATCTTTTTCAGAAAACTGGTATGTTCAAAATTTGATCAGTTTTTTTACAACAAAAATCAAATGTTTTGCTTTAGAAAACTGGCAAGTATCAAGATATCCCTTATTTAAGGCCATGCAACTCTTTAAAATTAAGGTGTTTTGAGAGAAACCTGAAAAAGGTTTCCCAAACATTGATGTAAAGGTGAAATACAAAGAGGGATTTTATGATAACTGCAATCATTTGTTTCGAACAGGGCACAACCTAATGTAGCTTCACATATTTGTTGTTATTAGCTCCAACAAAGTAGTGCATAGTTGGAACTCATAATCTATTACTCATTCTGCATACGTTTTGTGCAACACAACACATCGAAATATCCAAATTTTGATTGTTTTAAACTCTTACAGTGAGAAAGGGTCTGAACGTACAACACACAATTTATTATTGGATTCAACCTTTCAATATGAGTGCTACACAGATTGAAAGATTGGGGCTAGTAGACTCATCAAGTAAACAATTTAAGGTGTGCACGTTAAATGGAGCTTTTATACATGTTACTCTAGATCCACAATGCTCTGAGAAGGTTGAATACCACATAAAAAGGCCCAATCATGTGTATGTAGCTTATAATCTTAAGTTATGACATGTCCAATGGGTGTAGGCAATGTTCGAGGAAGTCGGCCAAGTCCAAAAATAGAACTAAGAGCTGTTGCCAGAAATTGACATGCTCCAAAACTTATAGGATTTTTTAAGCTAACAAATAATGTATAACCGGCATGTATTAAGTTTAATCCTTGTGAAAAATTGGAAAAGATTCTAAATTGACATGCTCCAAAATGTATCATGAACATTGGGTGTAAGTCAGGGTTCAGGAAACATTGTTCACGTTTTGCTCAAAAAACCTTTATTCCCTAGCTTCAAATCGAGAATATTTTGATACTTGCCGATTTTCTTAAACAAAATCTTTGATTTTTGCCATAAAAGAATCCGATCGAATTTTGAACATATCGATTGAATGAAAAAGATGCCAGTTCCATTCTTTAAGGATGTCGGCTTTCTCGAACATCTTTAAGAACTGGCAATTAGTATCAAGATGTTCTCAAGAACGGAACCAATATCTTTATACTAAGGTTTTTATTTAAGAACCACCAATTCGTATCAAGATGCTTGATCAGATTCTAGCATCCGAGCTAGTATTTTGGGTGTTTAATGGCTATTGTGGCAGCCTTCAGAAAGGTTTGAGGAAATCTCATGCTCATTTCATGATAAGCCCCCTCCAGTTTTGTCCACAAAAATCATCTTGAATGCAGCCTGGAACGAAGTTTGATCACAGATTCACAGGAGCCTGCTTGAATATCAGGCCTGTAGCATCTAAGCATGGAAAATATTTTGTTCCAAGCAAAAGGTAGTCGAGGTGCTGTTAGCGGCGTTTACAATGTTGTTGCCATTTTATCCATGCATTTGGTGGGCGTTCAAAAGAAAGCATTGTAGTGTCATGAGTGTCGTTTGGACCTAAGGAATGGCCTCTGTTTGGATCCGCAGTAGAGATGATGCATAACTTTGATCACTTCCATGATTGGCGAAATCTGTAAGAGCGATTCCACACCGAGTCTGCAACTGCGTAACCAATGGAACATAATATTGATGATTTGAAACTTTCTTTCATGCATTTTTGTAATTAGCAGCAAGCTTTGCAGAACTATCAAAGCATTCTTCAATAAAAATTGACGCAATCTCTTCAAATACTCGTTTCTGATTTTGATGTAGTGATGTAGTTTGCATGGCCTTGCAGAAATAGGAATTTCCTCATGAGGTCGAGTTTGCGCTGGATGTGGATCGTAAGCTTGTTGATTAGTTGTTGCTTCGATCAGTACGACAGGGTTTCAACGATCTCTTTGCTCGATACAGCTACCAGCTCATCAGAAGCTTCAGCTGGTTTTGCCTCTAACGCAGCTTATGTCTCCTCTAGTGGCTTTTCAGTAGCTTCTGTGGGAAGCACAACTTTCTCAACTGCAACGACTTCGCTTGTTGCTACTTGGGTTTTGCATAGGGCCAGCATTTGTTAGCATGTGGATCTCCAACACTAACACATCAATCATGATGATGCCCATTGCCATTGCCATCGGTGTGTTTGGAAAAGCTGCAGGCAACCTATGTTGAGAACAGCGCAAGTGAGGCCAGATCTTCTGAAAGCCCGGTTGCGGAAAAGCTTATCTTAAACGTTGATGATTTGCAGAAGAGGAATGGAGGGTATACCAGATTGTGGGCCTCATCCCAGACGTCGAGGCTAACAACAACAAGATTGCTTCTGCTCGTGAGGAAAGTACATGCTGGAGAGGTGCAGGGAAGGAGAAGGTGGGGGAGCAATGGAGGGTCAAGGGCAAGGTGGGGGAGCAATGGAGGGTCAAGGGCAAGGTGAGGGAGCAATGTAGGGTCAAGGGCAAGGACAAATGGAGGGCAGGAGGGTGAGGGAGGAATGGAGGGAGAGGGAGCTATGGAGGGTGAGGGAGAAGGGGCATGGATGCATGCATGGGGAAGAGGGTCATGCATCATGTTTTGGATACTTTTTAGTGAACAAAATGTGTATGCATGGGTGAGGGGAGGAAGATGCATGGGTGCACCCATACACATGCGCAAAAGTATACATAAGTTTAAATATATATATAGATATACTCTGAATTTGAAACTTGGAATACAGATCTCAGAGCTATGATTGTAGTATCAATCAGATGGCACAATATATAGTGAATAGGTATTGCAAGGAAAGTCAGTTGATAAATGTGACAAATGACTAGGAATCCAGTTGAGATTTGAGAATCCGGTCGAGATTGATGATTTGGCTGAGATTCAGGTTGAGATTTAGGATCCGGTCGAGATTGATCCAGTTGAGATTTAGGATCCGCCGGTCGAGATTGATCCGGTTGAGATCCTGATTTGGTTGAGATTCAGGATCCTTGGACTGGAAGCTATCCGGTCGAGATGAGGCTGGAGCTATTCGACTGGAAGCTATCTGGTTGAGATGATACTGGAGTTATCTGGGCTGGAAGCTATCTGGTCGAGATGAGACTGGAAGGTATCCGGTCGAGATGAGTCGTGAACCTCAAGAAAGGGTGTGATAATGAAAGGAAAGTTGTGGCAGTGCATGAGAGGGATGAAAAGAAAGAAGTAGGACATTGGGGATGGATGGAGTGATAAGATCAACCCATTTGGAAGATTAATAGCTTAGTGTATCTTTTGGAATTTGAGTTGGTATTCGTGAGTAGAGGCAAGCAATTAAAGAAGTGGAGATCAAATGCAGAAACTGCGGAGAGTCAGCAGATCCGTAATGGTTTGAAACGTTGGTGCAAGGATCTAACTGTCTGTGATTGCAACATACTGGGAAGGCATGAGTATGTGTATGATGTCAAGTGGTATCGGTGCCAAATGTTCACAGATTCTATCTCGGAAAATCTGTGAAACATGTTTTTTATTGCTTATTCTCTGGTTACCGATTGTTTCTACCTGCTACCAAGCTGTTAGTCGATCTGAGATTTATATTTTTAGTTCATTTCCCAGATCAGGCAAAAAGTGCTGTTACACATTGTATTAGATATTTAAATCCAGCCTGTCAATGATTTCATGGGTTGGTTCACTCTTGAAAGCACTCACATTCATTGAAACATGCAAGCCATGATGTTCATCTAAAAATTAGCCTGTTGCTTGGATGAACACCTACGAGATCCTACTACTAAATACTACAGAAATCAAAGAAATAGTTCCTAGCAACCTACAATTAATCTACATGCAAAATAGAAAGAACAAAGAAACAAGTAACTAATTAACAAGCTCTACAAGTACAAGCATCAAGAAATACCCATCTCTTGATTCTTGGACTTACCAAAAACATCAAGAATTGAAATGTAGGGAAATGTGTAGGATCTAAACACAATTTTAGCCTATTTAGTTTTCTTGAAAGCTTGATTCTACTCTAGAACAAGAACAAGAAATCTAATCTAGTCTAATCCACAATGCATGAATGAAAGGAAACAAGAAAACTAACTAATCCACTCATATAAGAATGGAAGGGCATGATCATAAGGGAATCACTCAAGAAAGCCATCATGATCTAGGAGCTCCAAGAATGCCAAAACTCATGAAAGATCTTCTCTATTCAATTGAAAAGCATGACAATACAAGTAAAGCTCCCTCACAAGAGAGGGGGGCTCTTAAATAAGCAAATGAGTTGCTTAGGTGGAGCCTAAGTGGCAGTTCCACATTTCACAAATTACAAGTGGAATTAGTTCCTCTACTAGAGGTCACCATCAAAAGGTGGCTCACTCTAATTTATTTAAGAGGGGTCTACAACATTTATTACAAATGCCTAAAAGTACTAGCTCCTACATGGTCATTCCATCATTTTGGATTCCGAATGAGGCTCACATAATTTTCAACTGTTGTCCTAGCTAGTGTTTCTCGGCTCCCATGCTCGGCTCTCATTCTTCATCCTCCTTCTCGTCTCTCATAGACCTCCTTGGTCTAAGATGAGAGACGCTCTTGGAATAGCTTTAGCCCAGCATCTTGGGGATTCCTCAAGATCAGCCAACAACGGGGTGAGGCGTTGCATGGCTTGTTGCTAGATCTCCTCGCCTTTCGCTTGAGCATCCGTTGCGGAATTTGTGAGGCCCTCAATGTACCTCTTGAGATCATCTTCATGTTTTTTCAATTTAAGCACCTCCTACTTTTCTGCTTGCTCGTGTTGTTGAGCTATTTGCAAGTCCTATTAGAGCTGGCTGATTTCTGCTCGCAACTATGTGTTGCTGGTAGCTAGTTCTAGTACTCGGTCGTCCAGTATAGTTTTGGCTGCCCCCGCATCTTGGACAAAAGCTCCCAAGATTTGGTAGGCTGATGTGATGTCTGTGGGCCCAACCAGTACGGTGCTACTTGTTGGAACTTGGTGAGATGTCGCTCGGATGACTTGGACACTATTGTCATTGTCTTCGATCAACGTCTTTGGTGCTACCATGTCTTCCGATGCGGTGGGATCAACACGGATAGGCGATGGCCTGTACTCTGTTTGGAGAAATGCTTCATCGGGCAACGGTTTATTGTCACCCTCATCAGGCTGATGAGAGGAGTGGCGGTGGTGGAGAGAGGTTGTACAATGGGTTGTTTGAAAGATGGAACGATTGGAATGGTGGGAAACTGTAGGACGATATCGAGGATGGAAGGAGATAGAGGAGGTGAGAAGTTTGTTGGGGACGAGAGGTTAATGATGTTCATCCAATCGAGTATCTCTACAAAGAGCTGTGAATCTAGAGGGTTTATATTGTATTTTTCGTCGAGCACTCCAATGTTTCATGGATTTCAAAGTGTTATCCATTTCAATTTGTAAAATTTTTTTTTAATACCCCCATCCTTCTAAGTTGTATATAATCCATTTTACCAGTTTTTCTTTCAATTTCCATAACCTCCTTGTTTGAGCTCAGATCCCAGTGTTATAAAAACAAAAAGTGATCAGAAAGATGAGCCTGACACTGCTAAGTTATTAAAATTGTGTCATTATTACTTTTCAATATTTTTTTTTAAAGACCCCTTTTCTTGAGTCAGTTTTTTTTGTGTTTCCATTAGCAATTTTCAAATCTTCATATCATCTCCGTTTTAGATCGGATTCAAACGATGTAAAAAGCAAAATTGTTCGTGGTGACAGACTGAACACAATTGATACTTCATTTTAATTTGTTACACTTTCCATTCACAGCCACTTTATTCTTCGAGGACTCAGAATCTTCGAGTGAGTGGAGAAGAGCAATTTTACCAGCTTGTAAAATATCATTCTGAATAAATTTCAGACGGTGAATTCATAGTCTACAAGTATTCACTAGTCATTAATGATGAACCGTTATAGTCAAAACATTCAATTTCCATCTATTGAAGAAATACAATATGCAATCGTACGTTACAGCCTTGTATTTGACGGACAACCAAGTTCAATCAGCATTGATGATTGGTTGACTGAATTAGAAGCTTATTTTTGTCATCGCCATTATTCTAAAGAAGATAAAATTTATTTCGCTTCATTGTGCTTTCAAGGACAAGTTTGAGCATGGAGGGATGCACACACGATCTGTTTTGCCCAAAAAGTCAAAAAAAGACGATTTGGCTATCCTATACCCAGATATAGGATCAAATTCACAACCAATTCCAGGAGATAATCCTAACAATTGAAATCTCTCATGCTTCTTTAGTGTTACTCAAAGAATACCATTTCATATTGTACCCAACATGGACAAACAAAATGTATCACTAACCCAAAAGAAACATAGATTTCAACAAAAACCGAATCTCATATTGTCCTAGATATCCAATATCTATTCCAGAATCGGTAAAAAGAACTTTGATTCTTTTAACAAGTTAGAACTCTCTTGGTGGTTACTATCATTATAGAGAAATACTCTATAATTGGAAAGAATCCAAATTACTAGATTCTTGTATGGAATACCTTCTATCTGCATTACTTTGCAAGATACAAATCCAATTGCAAAATAGAGATGGTTCCATAAATGGATTATCAGTCTTGCCACTGCTTTTCCCTTAGAATCCTCAAATTCTCGAAATTCTAATTCACATTGGGGAAAAGGAACCCAAATTTCCAGAGGCAGTTTTCTTAAATAAGTCCCAATTTTATTCTCACTTGCAATTAGTTATACTTCAGGAATTGAATGTAAATTAAATAATTGGATCACTAAGACCAACAATCATCTACATATCAGACTTCCACTCTTTTTCCCCCTTCCAAAAATGGTTCCGGTTAACAAAACCCCAAATTTGTACTAGGAATAAGTTCAATCTGGTATCGCTAACTTTAGCACTATCACCCAAACAGTTTTGATTTGTTCATTAAGTGCCGCACTTAATCCCTAGCAAATCCCCTTACAGACCAGCATAAAACTGTTCTACTAGATTTACATTATTCTTGGTCCTTATTGATCCCCAGAACAAGAAATGCTCCTTAATTGACAGATTCACAAAATCTTCAACTAAAAGTGAAGGTTACAGTGATCTTAACAATCGACTGATTTCAACTCAGTAAGATCATTCACTTTATAAGTCATTTTTATTTGATCAATAACCAAAGAATTGGAACAAATCGACAACGTCCATGGTTTCTTCAAATTTTACGTAAACTGGGATTTTCAAATTCCATTCAATATGGACCTAAACTGTGAAAATCGACCAAACATTGACTTGACAATTTCACAATTACCACCTCATATTGGAAGGATTCTGAAACATCCAGCATGCATCTTATATGATATGCAGTAATTTCAATAAAAATTAATTTTTACGTAAATTGCCAAGAAATTGGGAAATTAGCACTGGGATTCACAAAATCAGTTCGAAATGGACCAACTATGAAAATCGATTAAAATGATTGATTTATCAAATTCACAGGCACTGTCACATATCAAATTCGACATGCACTGATTTTTTTGAAAAAACAAAAAAATCCCGTAATTAGCCTAGCCACTAGAAAATCTGCTTTTTGATCTAGAATTGCCAAAAATAGCCTCATGCAAGAAATCTTCTGATCAAACTATTGATTATGCATGCAACATGCATCCATGCATGCATACAGGTCTATCCATACATTTTCATCAACATACAAGCACTACACTGAATTACAAGCATGCATGCATCAGAACATTTCGAAAATTTTGCAAATTTTAGTTCAGGAATTGCCAAACTTCCGACAACCATAACTTTCTCTACAGGACACTAAATTGGTCGCTGTAAAGCATAGTACGGAGGGAGAGTGGATCTACAAGGCACTTGCCACATCACCCTGCACCCCTGGTTTCACACGTGCTATCAATAAATGCATGAAAAACAGGTAGGAGGGCGCACTTTTGTGGAGAGGAATCTTCAAAAAACACATCCCAGCCCAAAAAGCCTTGGATCAGAGGTTACAAGGACTCTACTAAGGCTCATTATAGAGGCATAGAAGCTTCTAACAGGTCCAGCAAGCAATCATAAGCTCAAATCATGCAAAAAATGCATTTTTGGCCTCCTTCAACAAGCAAAACTTCAACATGATGGTGTCTAATGCTCACCTATCCAAATTGGATGTATGATGGCTCAAAACAGACGCAATCCATCATATCTTTAAGCTTGTTACAAGAATCAACAGGTTCAGACCCCCAATTGAGAGGTATTCATGCTCAAAAATCATCAAAAATACACTAACTTTTGGTGTTTTGAGCCCCCTAATGGTGTCTAATCCCTTCCAAACTTCATGAAAGCTCAGGGACACCTTCATTACATCTCAAAAACGTTCATACCAAGTCTTGGCTGAGAATTTTGAGATCTACCCCAAAATTAGTCCAAAAAACATTGGTTTTTGACCAATTTTGACCAAAATTTGTGGGAAAAGCCCACAAATTCGTGCAACCAGATCCAAATCCCTGTAAATCCATTGCATGCAAGCACCAAAAGTTCTGATTCTAGTCAAACGGTTTCTATAGCCCATTTATGGTCCAAAAACCCCAATTTTTGGTCCAAAATCACTATCTAATCAACCTTTTGACTATTCCAACATCATGCAATCATTAGATCCAATTGATAATGATTGTAAAACAGCAAGTACAATCTGTAAAACGTACTACACCAGTACCTATGAACAATTTCAAGCAAAAAACTTCAATTCTAGGTGAAAAATCCACTAAAATCATAAAAAATCCATAGATTTCCACCAAAAACTATGGAGAAACCCCATAATTATGATCTTTACGCTAAAAGTAAGCCACCTACTTGCAGATCAATTCCACCACCTGGAAGTAAGATGCAAGGAGAAATCCACAAAAATTGAGAAAATACAAGAAGTAGCTCCACCTTCTGATTGATGCAAATCCATAGCTCTGATACCACTATAAGGATTACCAAATGAAGATCTGACTAGATCCTATTGCAAAACAACCAAAAGGACACCTGTGGAGCAAAACCACCCATCCCAACCTAGATCCCTCCTGGAGTTTCCTTTTGGACCTAGCCCCGAAGCCATAGTGAAGAACCTAAGAGAGAGAGGAGGAGAGACAGGCTCAAGAAACTGAATTTCCAATAGGAGCATGGACGAGTTTCCAATGGACATATTCTCTTCATGAGAGAGAGAATATTCCCCTAGGATTCCCATGCAACCTGTATTGACCTATTGACCTCCTATTCTTGCATCAAAGCAGTCATTCACTATGCATGTGCTCATATGTCCAATTATAGGTCTGGGCCCTCATATGATTATTAATTGCTTTATAGGCCAAGCTCGGAATGACGAGGCATAACCAATAACCATATACATCTGGAGTGACCGGCTATCCATGTCAGGAATTATTCCGATTCCCTTATACAGGACATGGACGTAACAGAGAGAGAGAGAGAGAGAGAGAGAGAGAGAGAGAGAGAGAGAGAGAGAGAGAGAGAGAGAGAGAGAGAGAGAGAGAGAGAGAGAGAGAGAGAGAGAGAGAGAGAGAGAGAGAGAGAGAGAGAGAGAGGAACTGTGAGAACCGTGAGTGAGAGAGAGAGGGATAGCATCCGAGAGAGTGAGAGAGCATCGTGAGAACCGTGAGAGAGAGAGAGAGAGAGAGAGAGAGAGAGAGAGAGAGAGAGAGAGAGAGAGAGAGAGAGAGAGAGAGAGAGAGAGAGAGAGAGAGAGAGAGAGAGAGAGAGAGAGAGAGAGAGAGGAACTATGAGAACCGTGAGTGAGAGAGAGGGAGAGGAACTATGAGAACCGTGAGTGAGAGAGAGGGAGAGCATTCGAGAGAGTGAGAGAGAGCATTGTGAAAACTGAGAGAGAGAGAGAGAGAGAGAGAGAGAGAGAGAGAGAGAGAGAGAGAGAGAGAGAGAGAGAGAGAGAGAGAGAGAGAGAGAGAGAGAGAGAGAGAGAGAGAGAGAGAGAGAGGGAGAGCATCAGAGAGAGAGAGGGAGGAACCGTGAGAGAGAGAGAGGAACTGTGAGAACCATGAGTGAGAGAGAGAGGGAGAGCATCGGTGCCTAAATTTCTGCACGTAAGTAGGAATCTAGAGCCACTATATCATATAGCAAGTGATGCAGACCGCAACGGCTACATATGGTCTCTCTCTCTCTCTCTCTCTCTCTCTCTCTCTCTCTCTCTCTCTCTCTCTCTCTCTCTCTCTCTCTCTCTCAAATTTCTTTGGCTCATTTTGAAAAGGTGAGAAATATTTGTCAACAATTTAGTGTTATAATAATAATGCTAACGCAAGATACGTTGCTATGATAATAATGCTAGGGCAAGATATGTTGCTAACGATGGTTCAACAATGGATGCTATAACATCTATATCAGTGCTTCAACGATGGATATTTCAATGATTTGGTGTTATATCAATGATGGTTTTTGCTATAACGATTTGGTGTTATAACGATGGTTCAACGATGCTATAAGGATGGATGTTTCAACGATGGATGCTATAACATCTGTATCAATGCTTCAACGATGTTTCAACAATGGTTCAACGATGGATGGTTCAGAGACTTGCCTGTAGAAATACAAAAAATCTGCCATAAGCAGAAACCACATTTCAACCAAACCGCAACCGCACCGCAAAGGGCCAGCATGCGGTTCAGAATGATTCCAAGTCTCAAAGGAAGGAAATCGCAACCTTCCAAACCGTAGAGTCAAAGTTGTGATGACCAACGGTAAGGCTAAATCTTTGATTTATTCTTTTACTTGGCAATCTGGAATTCGTAGCATAGCATCCAACATAACTCAGACTAAAGACTCCATAAAATGATTGAATGAAAACAAAACGCACAATTCGGACACTTATTGAGACAATTCAGCCACTGTTACAACAACTTCAGTTCATGAACAATCATGTAATTCTGTGAAGTCATCTCATACTTATATTGTGATTCAGAGGAAGGCATTTTATAATATTGTAGTTAAGACGAAGCCATTCCGTAACATTATGATTTATATGAAGGTATTCCATAATATTGTGATTCAGATGAATGTGTTCCATAAAACTATATTTATTCAAAAGAGATATTATAGTAAACATTTTGAACTTGTTTGAAAATGTTTGCATTGAATCCGGCTCCTTTAACGGGCAGGCCCACGTCTACGCTACCGCTTGATCCATCTATGGGATTTACAAACCTGACCTGCCCTGCTGCTTTGCCTATGGACTGAGGGTCATGCCATCGGAGAGCTGGCTCTACTACAATAGTGCAGAATGTCTGCAACCTGGTTGAGGGTGAGGTCGTTGCCCAGGCGTGTAGCCACTGGAGCAAGGGCTGCGTTGTCTATAGCGAGGAGGGTGAGGTTGTTGATCTCAGAGGCAACTCCAGTCTGTGTCAAGAGGCAGTTGAGGACGGAGTAGGTTTTAATCTAGAATGGCGGTGATGTTCTTATCAGCCAAGAAGTGGTGATCCAGATAGAGAGGAGAAATCCTTGCCTGGTGAAGCTCCCTCGTGCTAAATTCTATTGGACCATTTCCAAGCATATTTCAAATTCTATTGGACCACTCGTGGTTCCACCTCTAAATCTTATTGGACTTCTATAAAACTTAATCAAACCAAAGCATTACACTTGTCTACTATCCATTTAGCTCGAGCTCTACCTCCTACTCTATTTTGGCTCAATAGTGGCATTACATGTGGAATTGGATAATTTGCCATCTGTGCCAAATTTGACCCTATCATCTTCCTACACCAAGATGCTTGTCATGAAAATTGGCCTGCAGATGGTGCAACGTGGATTTTGTAAAGGGGGGGGGGGAGAGAGGTAACACCTCTCCAGGGCTATTTGATCACGACACTACTACATCACATGCTGTTGTAACAATTGTTGTGGCTACGTGGTGGGGGGAGGTTAATTTCTCCCCAGATCTATACTTATTAGAGATGTGATAGGGGAGAGGAGTGGCGTGCCTCCCCATGGCCCTATCATCTCCCTTTTGGCTTGGCAAAGCTAAGAAAGCTAAGTTATGAGTTCTATAACTAAATAAAACTTAGCTTATAAGTTTAAACTTTTTAATTCTAAATATGTTAAATCCCAAAAGAAGTTGAACCAAGACATTTCTTGGAGCCTTGTCCTTTCAAAGCCGTACTTTCTTCTCACTCCTCTGTACCTGCAGATCTCCAAAGGTTGGGGAGGAACTGCAGTACGTAGGATTTGGAGGTGTAAAACCTTTGAGGTCCATGGGGCCGTGTGGCACCATTTTATGGCCCCCACATGGTATGAAAGGCCTAGAAGGGACAAGTGGGATTTTTTTTGGGGCCCCACCTATTCTTTTTGCATGAGGTTGGAGAGGAGCTTTGGGAGGAGGTAAAAGTGGTATGTTCACCTTCCTCTACCCCATTCTCAAAGTTGTTTGTGGAGTTTATGAGTTCTCAAGCTTATTTGTTTCTTGAGGCCTTTTTCTCTAGTTGTTAGTTTTTGACGGTTTCTATACCGTTGTTCTCCGTTTTTCCTCAAGCTTCTAGCTGTTTACTGCTTTTGTCATGGATACTCCTATGGAAGAAACACGAGCTCCAAGTTTCGTCAGGACTAATGTTGAGAATATGACGCGTGCAATTAATTTGTTTGCAGCAATAAATTGTTGACATGCGATCTAAACATGAACGGGTAGAGGTCGAAATTTGGGCTATGTCTCAATCTCGGCAAGCACTCCTCA